>LR812533.1:39650442-39943671 GCA_903798195.1 Danio kyathit
AAATCAGGCTTGATATATAACACATTTCACTTGACAAGCAATTTCTGTGTTTGTACTGAAACAAAAAGGTCACCCATTCAATTATGAGGTGCAGAATATTCAACAATAAAGAAAGAATAGAAGCACAGATCAGAGAAAACATGATATTTTAAGTAAATATAACTAATAGGTCTGGTAATCATTATATAACAAGGACAAGATATTTAATTGCTTATTTGTTTTTATCTCAAATTAAAGTTTACAGAGAAAGATATAAAGACTAAAGAGACGATGAAGAAAAAGCACTTTATAATAGACTAGTATTAGTTAATGTTAGTTAAAGGTGCAGTATGTAAGTTTGACACCCAGTGGTTGAACTAGGTATTGCACTCCTAGATCAAAATAAACGCACGCGTGGGATGCCAGATTGAGTACAGGAGCGAGTGATTTAAACTGTGTTCTAAATAAAATCAACGACACGCGATAGAGGGAATATTTTCCATATTAAAAGGAGTTTTAGTTCTAACCAACACCTCAAATTGAGATATTAGAAACGGTTTCATTTTCTCACAGCTCAACATGTGAAACCTATGACAGTGCACCTCAGGTAAGCCTCGTGTGTTTTATTCAGTGCTAAATGCTAACAATGTGAGTTTGAATGGATTCTAAACCTTACCGTTTCGTGAGTGAGTGCTTATTCTGTGCTTCTGAATGGCTGTATTTACATTTCTGTCATGTTTCGTCTGGTGCAAACAGCTAAACTGCTGTTTGCGTGTTGTTAGGACACGAGATTACAATGTAACCTGCTCACCTAATGTTTACGTTCGTAATGTTTATATCATTTGCTAAGTAATAACCTCATGTGGAACTGAATCTGTCTCATTTTGATGTCTGATACTGTCCATTTCGGTCACGGGCGCATGCTTTCAGAGCCTTTCTGAATGAATGAATGAAATACGCTGTTTTCCAACAAGGCAACCCGGAGTGCTGAAATATAATTGGCTAAACTGGCATTCTGCAGGCTAAACAAAGACAGCGTTCCGGCACGGAAAAACCATTTTCAAAGCAGAATATCTGACTTCAGCATTGTTTTTCAGTTAAACAAGTATGTTCACTTGGGATGTTTCTTAAATACCTGCAAACATATTATGGTATTTTATGCTTTAGAAGATCCACAAACTTACATACAGCACCTTAAATGCACTTACTAACATGAATAAACAGTGAACAATACATTTATTGTAGTATTTATTAACGTCTGTTGCTAATTGTTAGTTCATGTTAACTCGCGGTGAATTAACTATTGTTAACAAAAATGAATTCGTATTTTAATAATGCATTAGTAAATGTTGAACTATCATTAATAAATGCTACAAATGTATTGTAGTATTAGTAAATACATGTATAAGTAAATACATTAACTAATGAAACCTTATTGTAAAAGTGTGACCGAAAAAGCAAAGTTCCAGTTTTAGTTTGGAGCTGGCTGTCAGGTAGAGGTCTGAATCGAAGTGACCTGAGCTCATGAAGTCCAGTCTACCAGACCTTTGAGTTTCACGAGTCAAAGACAATGAGAAGACTTTTTTCGTCGTCCCTCTTAAGACATTAGCGCCACTCAGTCTTGCCCTTCTGCGACGGACCATTAACCCTCTTGACTTTGACAAAAGAAGATGCATTTGTTTATAATGCTCAAATAAGGCCCCCCCCACGCGGAGTCTTGAGTCAAAACAATTAGCTTCTTTTCAGGAATGAGATGCATGTGCTTTGCAGTGTTAAAATAAGGTTTAAGTTGTAAACCACAAAGACAACTAAATGAAATGTCTCTAATGAGAATTAAACAGAAAGCACATATCATTACTAAAGACTGTTCCCTTAAATATAAAATTTCAGATTTTGCCATCAAAAAGACATTTTAGGCAACCTCAAGTAAATAAACGTGTGTATCAAATCTCATTTGTGTTGGGTTTCAAGTATGAATAGTGTTTTTAATGTGATTTATGCTATGATATTGAATGTACACTCACCGGCCACTTTATTAGGTACACCTTACTAGTACCGGGTTGAACCCCGTTTTGCCTTCAAAACTGCCTTAATACTTTGTGGCATAGATTCAACAAGGAACTGGAAATATTCCTCAGAGATTTTGGTCCATATTGACATGATAGCATCACACAGTTGCTGCAGATTTGAGTTACTGTTGCCTTTCTATAAGTTAGAACCAGTCTGGCCATTCTCCTCTGACCTCTGGCATCAACAAGGCATTTGCGCCCACAGAACTGCCACTTACTGGGTATTTTCTCCTTTTCGGACCATTCTCTGTAAACCCTAGAGATGGTTGTGCATGAAAATCCCAGAAGATCAGCAGTTTCTGAAATACTCAGACCAGACCGTCTGGCACCAACAACCATGCCACGTTCAAAGCCATGTGATTGGCTGATTAGAAATTTACATTAACGAGCAGTTGGACAGGTGTACCTAATAAAGTGGACGGTGAGTGTATTTGTAGTACTTGTTTTTTCTGACATATGTGATGTGGATGTTGATATAATTACGCCTTGAAGCCAAAGATAAATTTCCACTTAATAAAGAGTCATAATTTGTGTCATAATATCATTCAAAAAGTCTGAGGTCTGTATTTTTTTCTTTTCAGAAATGAATATCCTGTTTCAGTATGGATGTATATAATTGATCAAATTTCTAATGTTACAAAAAATTCCTAAAAAAACTATACTGATCAGTTTTCATTAAAATATTAAGAGGACAAGATGAGTCCAACACTGATATTAATAAAGAAGATCATATGGAAATAATAAGAAAAGCAATGGTCCACATACTGAGCCTTGGTCAGTATGTGGACTGACCAAGCAATGGTCCACATACTGACTCCATATTGTGACACCTCTTCATTAAAAAAGGTCGGGTATGTAAAATTTCAAACAGTTCAATTCAGTTCAGTTCAGTTCAGTGCCAGTTCAATTCTAGCAATGCCAAAATAATTTTTAAGATTATCCATTAGACTAAAAATCTGAACAATGAATTAGATTTTAAAAATATCTTAAAATGTATCACAAAATATAAATAGTTTTATTTATAGAAATATTAACATTTTTTCAGTATTTTGATTATATAAATGCAGATTTGATGGGCATAAGAGAAAAGTTTTTGTACAACAACATAATTAATGCAGTAACTATAATGCTAACGGTGAGATTTATTAACACTACTAAGTAACTTTTGTGATTTTATTTACTAAATTTAAAAGTACATATTAATAAATCATTTAATATTTAATATTGCATATTTTTACAACATTTATTTTTAAAGTACTTTTCATGTTTGTTTATAATATCATATAAACTAAGTGTGTATTTATACAACATAATGGATCCATTAGCATATAGCACAAATTAACAATTATATAGAATAAACTTTCTAATAAATTACAGCAAAGTGTCAACAAATACTGTAACTTGTCTAACTTTTCATTAGGAATAAAAACACAACAACCCCCACCCCCACAAAAAAAAAATTTGAGTGTTGATTTCCACAGATTTGTGATTTTTCCTTACAAAAGTGTTAGCGCTCGGGAATCCGTTCCTCATCCGGAATGAATGGTATTCAATAACCCGGCATCAGTTACAACAGCCCTTTCCTCCCTGTCAGTCGTGAGAAAATACACTAGTCATGGCAACTGGACCGGTATGAGTCAGTCCCACCAGATCAGCTCATCATTGTTATCTTGCACAGCAGACAGAATGGCCGAGGAGCACAACTGCACTGCCGCAAATTGGCCACATTGTAAATCTCAGCACTGGCCCATTGACATGGAAATGAGGAGTCAAGTGCCTGGCTTTGGCACCGCTCTGGGCTTCATGCCACGGCCATGCCACCCACTGAGCGTGCCAGCCTCCGCCACAGAGAGAATGTAGCAATATGTCATCCTTCAGGCCACCAGCCATAATCCGTTTGCTGAACTGCTTCAAATCCAGGTCAGATAAGACCCCGAGGAGGAAGAAAATCCTCCTGTTTTTGTGTTACAGGAGCCGTTCACTGTCATACATAATGGCTTTTCTCACAAGGATATGGCCAGGCGGCTGGAGATGCTGTTTTTTTTTTTTTACAATTTCAGGATGTATGCAGACATAAATCCACAATAAAAGGTATAAATAACTCTATTAGTTCTGTTGGACACAATTTGTGCAAATGTTTGCATAGAGCGCCACCAAATGGTGAAGAAGCAAAATGCATTTCAAAAAGAATAGAGTGTAATAGCAAGTGTTTGATTTCAATATACAGTGCTCAGCATTTATGAGCACACCCCTCACAAATCTCTCATTTCAATAATATTTTCAAGAGAAAGATTTACAATAATATATTTGTGCATATACATTAGATTAGTCACTACTGAAGACAAATCTAGAGCTAATCTAACAGAATAACTAGGGATGTCCAGGTCCAATCACGTGATCGGAAATCGGGCCCGCTCACGCGGTTTCAGACACAATCGGAATCGGACGTTACCTCCCGATCAGGAATATATATGTATATACAGGGGTGGATTTAACCAATAAGCAAGATAAGCGGCCACTTAGGGCCCTAGAAATCTGAGGGCCCCCAAATAAATACCTATAAGTATAAATTACACCTATAAATTATACATAACATAATTTTCTGTCATATTTTGTATGATGAGGGTCTAAAAAAATGAATGTTTAATGTTTAATACATCTGCGCAAATGTATCCCCCTCCTCAATCATGGAGAACTACAGCAGTCAAATTAGGTAAAGATTTAGTTTTAAAAACTGAATATTTTATATATAATTATTAGCTGTGAATTCAATTTAAGAAAACCATTTATTTACATGTTGTTATTATTATTTTGCATTTAGATAAAATGTAGAAAAGGAGTGATATAAGAAAAAAAACTGTAAAATAAATCAATTAAAAATAAATTAAAATAGGAAAGGTGCATTTCAGACTTTTGGGCCCCATGGCTGGAATTGCTTAGGGCCCCCAATTCACTAAATCTGCCCCTGTGTGTGTATATATATATATATATATATATATATATATATATATATATATATATATATATATATATATATATATATATATATATATATATATATATACAGTATTCATTCATTTTCTTTTCGGCTTAGTCCCTTTATTAATCCGGGGTCGCCACAGCGGAATGAACCGCACGTTTTTACGCAGCGGATGCCCTTTCAGCCACAACCCATCTCTGTCCCGCAAAACATCCACACACACTCATTCACACTCATACACTACGGACAATTTAGCCTACCCAATTCACCTGTACCGCATTTCTTTGGTCTGAGGGGGAAACCCACGCGAACGCAGGGAGAACATGCAAACTCCACACAGAAACGCCAAATGACCCAGTCGAGGCTCGAAACAGCGACCTTCTTGCTTGTTGGAGCCAACCAACCTACTACGCTGCCATATATATATATATAGTTATGCGGTGGCACAGAGTTAGACCTCTTTCTTGACTTCACACAGAAACAGCAACGCAAGCAGCATGACATCACTTGTTGCAGAGATGCTTTTGGTTAAATGCCTTTGCTAACACTGTGGCACTTGTATTTATTTATTTTTTTGTTTACATGTCTGCCGGGTATTTTAAGTTGAGGTGCTATTTGTTGTTATATTAGATTTTTTTCCAAACTCCAAAAGTGAAGAATTTATGTTATTTATTACTTGATTGTTCAAGCTACCTCAGTGCTCTGTTTGTTAACAGAGTTGTTGAATGTTAAAATAAGGTGAATTAAATAAAAAATAATGAACATATTTTTCACTTAAAATACAAGTTTAGATTACAAAACGAAAACACTGACTGAATCCTTTTTAAGAACCGGCATATGCTGTTTGTCCAATCATGTTTTTTTTTCTTCCGTCAAATAAAAATAGCAGGCTACCTCAAATCGATCGCTCCATGGAAAATATGCATTTAGTCAACAGAAACCCCGCCTCTGCTTTCATTTGATTGAAGAATGAAAAAGACACGACTAACGTAACATGCTTTTTCCGCTCAGAGTTGACTTTTTTCAACTGCAAGCACACAGTGCGCAAAACGCTTGTGGGCGTTAGTAAACCATTCAAAAGATGCCCCCCTCAACACAAAAAAACGCGTTCACTGTGACCGGCATCTTATGCAGCCAAACTTAAAAAATATATCAAATAATATATATATATATATATATATTTTTTATTATTATTTTTTTTGACACATTTGAATTATTAATATATAATAATTACATTTTGTAATGGTTAATCTGTTATTATGAGCATCACTAGTTCAAATGCAAAAACCTCTAAGTGTCTGTAATTTTCTTCTAAGATGAGCATTTCTCTGGCTCCTGTTTGTAGGTTTAGTTATTTCACATTCATGGTGATGAATAGGTTCTTTCCGTTGCTTTTAAAGTAAATAACTTAATATAAACATAGGAGGCTGATTTTAAAAAGCTAATTTTAGAATATTTCAGATGGCACTTATAGGCTTTTACAACAGAACTCTTCATATACAGTATATATTTATATGCATACACATACACGTATACATATACACTGACGGCTTATTGAGAGGGTGCAAATGGGGCAAAGTCAGCGTACACATGAGGGGCTCCACATTCTTTCACACGTCCGTCTTAAATCAAGCATGACCACAGAATGAGTAAAAGACAGAGAGAGTGAAGCACGTGCAGCACCGAGGGGAGCGGGACCTAACAAACTCAGACAACCATCTGAACCACGAGTCCTTCTCAGCTCACCTGCCCAAGAATTGTCATTTTACATGGTCTTTCCTTGTACAAAAAAAATACAATTATTTTTTTTAAAGTAGTGGTTAATTGTTTTATTTGCTTGTTTGTTTTAGAAATAAATTATGTTTTAAATTATTTTTTATTTATTTTATAGATTTTTTTATTTTATAGAAAAATGTTTAGTCAATTGTTTTATTTTTAGCAATCATTTTAAATCAGAATTTTAATTACATTTTATCAGTTATCAGTATTTACATCAGTATTTACATCAGTACATCTACTTCTAAAACTACCCTAAAAGAGTTTTACTGTTCCATTTCAGAGACCAGAAAATACAATATTTTTTTCAGAAAATACAAAATATTCAGAAAATACAATATAGTTTTTTAAAAATGAGTGGTTAACTGTTTTATTTGTTTGTTTTCTAAATAAATTATTTTTAATTAATATTTTTAATTAATTTTATATAATTTTTTATTTTATAGTAAAATCTTTACTTAGTTGGTTTATTTTTAGCAATAATTTTAAAATCCTAAATTAAAATACATTTTATTTAATTTTAGTCAATTGTTTTATTTTTTAAACAATTTTAAAATAATATATTAAATGACATTTTATCAGTTATTATTTCAATGATACAATATTTAATACATCTACTTCTAACACAACCCTAAAAGAGTTTAACCTTTCTATTTCAGACATTTCTATATTTCAAAAAATACAAATAAAAAAATATTCAGAAAATACTATATATTTTTTAAAAACGTAGTGGTCAATTGTTTTATTTGTTTGTTTGTTTTAGCAATAAAATATTTATTATTATTATTTTTTATTTATTTTATATAATTTTTTATTTTATTTTATAATAACATTTTCAGTCAGTTGGTATTATTTTTAGCAATAGTTTTAAATAATATATTTAATTACATTTTATTTTATTTTAGTCAATTGTTTTGTTTTTGGAAATAATTTTAAAATCATATATTTAACTACATTTTATATGAATTTTTTATTTAATGATTATTATTTCAATAATATATTATTTAAAACATCTACTTCTAAAACTACCCTAAAAGAGTTTTACTTTTCCATTTCAGAGACCAGTCTATTCTTCTATTGCAGGCAGCAACTCTTTTCAGAATAACACTCGATAGATACTACAACACGTCATTACACTTTGCAATTCAAAAACGAAATGTTATGAATGAGAACAAAACTGCACTAAAGCTTCAAAACCTATAATAAAGAAAATAAATTCATGCATATAAAAAAGACAAAACTACAGATGTGACAATGACAGAAAGTTGCTCAAATCTATTGAAATATATCGAAACAATGAAAGTCAAACCTTTCTGAATTATTAGCCCCCCGTATATTTTTCCCCAATTTATGTTTAACGGAAAGAAGATTTTTTCAACACATTTCTAAACATAATAGTTAATACCTAATTTCTAATAACTGATTTTATTTATCTTACATAATATTTTACTAGATATTTATTAAGATACTATTATTCAGTTTAAAGTGACATTTAAAGGCTTAACTAGATTAAATAGGGTAACTAGGCAAGTTATGGTAATTAGGCAAATCATAGTATAATGGTTCTGTAGACAATCGAAAAAAAAAATATTGCTAAGGGGGGCTAATAATATTGACCTTAAAATGATTTTAAAAAATAAAAACAAATAAGACTTTCTCCAAAAGAAAAAATATTATAGGAAATACTGTGGAAAAAACTCTTGCTCTGCTCATTTGGGAAATATTTGAAAATGAATATAAAATGCAGGAGTTCTACTAATTCTGACTTCAACTGTTTCTATATAATATGTATGTCTACAATAGTGACTGAAAAGCATGTAAATATTGGACGGTATCATTTCCAAAAACATATGAGTAATAGCTAAAAAAAATGTGTCAAACTGGACAATGGTAACTTCATTCTTATGTAGTGATAAGAACAGAGTAACAGGGTGTGACGGCCTCAACTTTACTCTTTGTCCTGGTTATCTATGGTATGAATGGAATGGGATGTTTTTTACAGGATCTCTTATCCAGCATGGTAGGGAATACGCTCTTGTGTTTTCATATATGTCCACGTGATGCCTCTTTAAAGGCTTGGGATGGTGAGGTCACAGGTTGCCAACAGTCACGTCAGGCATGAGGTTCAGAGAAAGACGTAAATCACCCGTGACTGGCTCCAACTAAATGGGGCAGTAAGTAATGGAAGGCTAAGTTCACTGCTAAATAGACAGTTGCTCTGACAGGAAATTCCATGAAAATAGTGACTATGATGGATGCTTTGGAAATCGTCGCTTTATGGCATTAACCGTCTATCAGCATGACAATATACGGTTGTTATAAATGTTCAGTCTTTACTGTAAAATATGCTGGGTTCATCACAATCAATATGTGTTGGGACAACATGATGATATTAAGTTAACTTATGAAGTTTTACAAATGTAAGTAGTGGTGTAACGGATCACAAATCTCACAATTCGGATAACAATGTGTTTTTAGTCATGGATCAGACCATTTTTCGGATCAGCCAAAAAGGAGAGGAGACAAATGTAATTTGCTTTCCATTTATTACAAAAACAGCACTGCAAGACACTTGTTTTTAACAAACAGAACTTAGAACCTGTAACTGCATTAAAAATAAAATAAAGAAATAGTGAGCTAAATAAAATAAATAGTAAAATATTCAGTACTGTGAAAAATTCAGTTACTGCAACTGTTGCTAATAATGCTAAATGTATACGTAAATCAAACATTATTTGTACAACCCACATTTATTTTTAGTCTCATTTTTAAGAAATTATTCACTCATAAAACATCATGTTTCATTGCTGGATGTGTCATTTTTGAAGAATTATTCAGTGGCATATTTTTGATAGCTGGTTGTCGCCACCTATTAATTAAATAATGTAATTGCTGCCTACAACTTTTATTTTTGAGCGTCGTTAAATGCATATGGCACTGATTTTAATCTTTACCATAAACATCAGTGATTTTATCTAAACTATAAACTGTTATGCCAGTACTTCTGTGTTATTTGACTGTTTGCAACTTCATAACTAACTCAAAAGACTAAAGACTGAATCTTTTAAGATTAAACAAAACAGATGCATATCACCATAATTTATAATTTATGTTGTAAGGTTGTTGAGATCCCGATCTTTTAAGGATTAAACGTGCACCTTACAGTGAATGCATTGACGTAGGCTAAAGAAGTAGTGACAGAAAACACCTTTAATGAAACCCACCACATCCCGAATAACCCACCACAACTTCTTCCGTCATCATTATATTTTACAGGAAAGCGTAAATGCTTTTATACATGTGATTTGAATGACTTGAGAGGCGATCTCTCTGTGATCGTTACAAATTTAGGATTAATCTACAAGTAAAAAAATGTATTAATCTGTGGGTCACGTGTGTTCCGAACTGTGGGTTGTGATCCGTACAAATCACGAATAAACCGTGATCCGTTACACCCCTAAATTTAAGTGGATTGAACATAAAACTATTAGGTTGTCGCAAAAAAACTCAAGAATTGTGTTGTTTCCAACCCAGGCTCATTATTGAAACATACATCTGTATACATTTCTGGAGACCGCAAAATACATCCCAGGAATTAAGTTTTTTTCAGTTTTTATTTTCGAAAATCCATTAGAGTGTATGCTTTTTCAGATCTCAGATTTCTTTCGCAAGTGCCATTCGCCCCTCCGGTTCTCTCGTAAATCCACTAGAGGCCACTGTCTACCGACTGACTTACTGACCTACTGACCAATACCCCCACCCACTCCCTTCCCTAAACCCAACCAATAGCACCGATTGACCCAATCTCCCAGCCTGGAATTTTGAAAAAAGTTTTGCAGTTTTGCCCATTTGTTTACATGACAATGACATTTTGGCAGCCTGAAAAAGGACACTTTTGAAAACAGGAGTCAAAATGCCTGTTTCTGAAAACTAAGTGGTGATGTTGTGCACATGCATGCTATTTATTCTATTTATGGATATTGGATATACAGTTAGAGCCTAAATTATTAGTAGGATTTTTAATTCATTTTTAAATACTTCCTAATTGATGTTTAACAGAACAAGTTTACATTTTTTAGGTCAATATTATTAGCCCCCTTAAGATTTTTTTTTTGATTGTCTACAGAACAAACCAGTTGCCCAACCAAATGTGCCTAGTTAACCCCTTTAACCTAGATATGCTTTTAAATTGCACTTTAAGCCAAATAGTATCTTGCAAAATAAATAGAAAAAATATTATGTACTGTCATCATGGCAAAGATAAATGAAATTACTTATTATAAATTAGTTATTAAAACGTCTATTTTTACAAATTTGTTGAGCGCACAAACTTTCTTAAAAAAATAGTAAAAATTTACATTCACTGAAGAAATGTACTTCTTAATGACTTTGTTTTTTTAATTGTTATTGCATTTGGTAACACTTCAGTTTAACTAGCAATTTACACTATTTACTACATTCTTATTACCTGCCTATTATAAAGACATTAACTGTTTATTAGCACTTAGAAAGTATGATCTAATTTTACATCCTTAATTCTACCCAATACTTAAACCCAACCACTACCTTACTAACTATTAATAAACAGATCATTAATATATAACTGAGTTAAAAGTCTAAGTCAATGGTTTGTTAATAGCATGAATTGTACATTAATATAAAGTATGATCATGTATTTAACAAAACTGCCAAACACTCCCTGAAATTTCCACACTGTTACAAATTCTTGCTGCCTTCCTTTGTTTTAATTGAATCAAATGAACTTTTCATCTCAACTTACATCAATAAAACTGACTAAAACATTAAGTTAAACTTTGCACAACTTTAAAAAAAAAATGTTGAATCCTGCACTGTAAAAAAAAAGTTGACAACTTAAAATTTAAAGGCAACCAGACTTCGAGTCAAGTGCAGTACTTGTGTTGAAAGTTGAGTCAACTCAAAAAAAGCTCTGTAGCAAGTTGCCTTACAATTTTGAGTTGAGTCAACTTTTTTTACAGTGTGACTAACTTATTAAAGCTACATAAATATATTTGTTGCTTTGACTTTTTGACTATTTTAGAGTGCAGGTTTCCCATGACCATTTTTGTTGAAATAATCAATAAACAGTTTAAGCATACTAACTTATTTGAAGCCATTCAGATTACACTGTAAAAAAATGCAGGGTTCCACACAATTCATTCATGTTGTCCCAACACAAATTGATTAAGTTAACTTAACACTTTTAACAAATTTATGTGGATTGAACATAAAAAAAAAGTTGTCCCAATAAAACTCAAGATTTGTGTTGTTTCAGCTCATTTTAAATTAGTTTGAACGAGCAAAACAAAATTTTTCTGAGTGTATATTAATCTCCAGGATTTAACATTCAGCATTATAAATAACAAACCTAAACCAGAACACTTGAGGAATATGAACGAATTAATGGACGAATATACACTATAAAAAATGCACACAATCGATTTGTGTTGGGACAACATGAAAAAATTAAGTTAGCTCATTAGTTTTTACAAATTTAAGTGGATTGAACATAAAACAATTAAGTTGTCACAAAAAAAACTCGAGAATCGTGTTGTTTCAGCTCATTTTTCAGCTCAAGCTGATTTAACAAACAGCAAACGTCATTTTTTGTGTGTGTATAAATATGTGTTGAATTGAAAGCAATTCTGAATAAAAATGTCAACATAAAAATCTAAACTACACACAGCCAAGCTTTAAAAAAAAAAATGTCAAAAGGCCAATAAACTGGTCTCCATCAGCCCATCCTCACCTCAGTGCTGCTGCTCTCCTCCTCCGCCTCATAACTGCTGCTGCTGGTGAGTGGAGGTTTGCTTCCAGATCTTTCTTCTCTAACTCCTTGTCCACAGGTTCCTTTCCTCCTCAGCTTCTCCAATCCAGCCCTGTTTCTCCTGGAGCAGGCCAGAAGCTCTTTGCATTTGGGCAAAACCTTATTGCCATCATCATGGAATACCACGTCCTGGCCTTCATCTTCAGAAGAGGTCTCAAAAGCATCTGAACTCTCAGTGGCTCTGGAGTTCTGGATCAAACCCAAAAAGTCATTGTAATCTGCAAAGGTAATAGAGCTGGGTTTGTGTTTGATGATTCGGGGTAGATCGGACCCTTTGGAGACTGGCAAAGGAGCAGAGTAGGGGTGCTCGAAGTGGGACGGTCCCACTGGAGAGGATGCAAAAGAGTAAGCGGGATCTGAAATGGATCTGATTTTTGAACTAGAGAAAGGGTAGGAGGTCAATGAGACGTTTGAGGTATCAACATCAACGTTGTTGGTCAGAGAACTACCTGAGGTAGTCAAAAAATGGCTTTCCATGTGAGATTCATGATTAATTCCATTCAACTTGAGGTTTAGACTTGATATTGAATCTGAAGTGCTTTTAATGCATGTGTTAGTCTTTTCCTTTGTGAGATGATTTGAGATCTGAAGACAAGGGCCATCTTTGCTGATTTGTGATGGTACAGTTTGACTGATCTCTCTGTCTAATGAACTTTTATTTTTCAGATCCAGTTCTGTTTGGTCTTCCAAAGGATCATCTATTATTGATAGTGAATTAGAAGTGTTTTTTAAGGTCTGGTTACAAGCCCCGGTTGAGTCCGCCATTGAAAGCTCTCCGGAGAAAGTCATTTTGAGCGCTGAAGATCGTCGCCCTTCTAAAGTCATCATGGTTGGATTGTTCATGTTTCAGTCTACTGTTTGGAGCTAGGCATATGGAATATCCAGAAAAGTCTTTGTATTATTCCAGAAACTGCCATGTTTGTCATGTTCCACCATTTGGACTGAATGGGTTTCTTTGTGTAAGTCAGGGCTTTGTGTTAATCATCCTGAAAACAAAGAACAGAAATTGTAATTAATTTAGCATTACATGCTTTCATGATTTTTTTAAATATGAGTTTACTAATTTAGCATATGTAAAGGCTCAGTTCACTAAAAAAAATTAAACTTCTATTAATTTACCCTCAGGCCATTCAATGTATAGGCGACTTTTCTTCTTAATTAAAACTTTAAAGAAGATTTTAGCTGAAATTGTGGTCCTTGGTCATTCAGTCAACACTATCATTTCGCTTCCCAAGGCATCAATGTATCATCAGGATCTGAATTAATTTTGGAATTGTTTTGGCCTTGTTTTTTGACTTTCCAAGGTTTGACAGTCATTAACTCTGAATCACAAACAACCACAGTTTCATTCTAAAACTTGTTTTGCTGAAGGCATTGGGTTGCCTGAGGGTGAAAGTAAATTAACAGCATATATTCATTTTTTTTTTGGTAAACTATCCACTTCAAGAGCATCTAATCAACAACTTCATCAAACTGGGAAACCAGAAATGCACCTTATGTGGTTTTAAGTTATTCTTTTTACATCTTTTTGTGAGATAAAATGGAACTGGAGAAGTATCATTTCAACAAAAACTCAAAACAGATCACTGCTTCTCATGGTATTCCATGGAAAAAAACTACGGATTTCACAGACAATTATTCAAACTAGAGATGCGATATGGAATTTTTGACCAATACTGATAACCAATAATTCTTTAGATTTGAAGGCCGATAACTGATATATTGGCCAAAAAATATACAAATGAATTTTCAAATTTTTCTGCATGATAAATAAAATCTATTGGCAAAAAATAATTCATAAATAAAACTACCAAGTCACTGAACATCAACCAAAATCAAAATACCAAAATTATAGGTCCCACTTTATATTGTGTCGCTTATACCTGTGCACTTACATGGTAACTAGATGTGTAAGTAGTATGTAACTACAATGTATGTACACACTGGTACATAGTATTTACTTGTGTAATAATGGTGTAACTACTCGCATGTAACAACACTGAATAGTATGTGTAAGCTCAAATGTGTAACGGTAACAACACTAAAAAAAGTACAAGTCTGTAACAAGACTTAGATACAGTTGAAGTCAGAATTATTAGCCCCCCTGAATTATTAGCTCCCCTGTTTATTCTTTTCCCCAATTTCTGTTTAATGGAGGGAAGATTTTTTTCAACACATTTCTAAATATAATAGTTTTAATAACTTATTTTTAATAACTGATTTATTTTATCTGTGTCATGATGACAGTAAATAATATTTGACTAGATGTTTTTCAAGACACTTCTACACAGCTTAAAGTGGCATTTAAAGGCTTAACTAGGTTTATTAGGTTAACTAGGCAGGTTAGGGTAATTAGGCAAGTTATTGTATAATGATGGTTTGTTCTGTAGACTATAGAAAAAAAAACTTTGCTTAAAGGGGCTATTAATTTTGACCTTAAAATGGCTTTTAAAAATGTAAAACTGCTGTAATTCTAGCCGAAATAAAACAAATAAGGCTTACTCCAGAAGAAAAAATATTATCAGACATACTGTGAAAATTTCCATGATCTGTTAAACATCATTTGGAAAATATTTTAAAAAAAAAAGGGGGAAAAAAAAATCAAATAATTCTGACTTCAACTACGTGCATTGTGTAACAACAATATGTACTTGCAGGTGATTTCCCACCTCCACACCTGTTTGCATACCATGTACTTCTGAACACTGTATTAGAATAAGAATGGCAGACCTAACTCTGCATTAGAAGGTTTCACTTTGTGATACCAGTGTAATTACAGGGTAAATCCTCAGAAACGGTCCACTCAATATAAATTGTAAATGGTCACAGATTACTGTGTAATATATAAAACCTAGGCCTTAGGCAACTGTTTAACAACAGCAAACTTCTGCTAAAAAGTATGTTTCTACTGTATATGAAGAGTTTAGATGCAAAAACCTCTAAAAGCAGTCTGAAATTTCCCTCAAAAACGAACATTTATCTAAGCCTCCTTTGTTTTTGTTGAGATATTTCACTTTAAAAACCGGGAAGAGGACTTACTCTTTGCCATAAAAGTGATATTGCTAAACACACACACAAGAGCCTGATACAAATGCTCATTTTAGAGGAAAATTTCAGACGGCATTTAGAGGTTTTTGCATCTAAACTCTTCATATACAGTAGAAATATACAAATGCCTTATGTTTATATGTTGTTTTAAGGTAAATTGTAGAAAGCACCCTAAGGAAACCGACGTGATCATGAAGAGAACATGCAAACTCCACACAGAAATGCCAACTGACCCAGCCGAGGCTTGAACCAGCGACGTTTTAGCTGTGAGGCAATCGTGCTACCCACTGCGCCACCGTGACACCCCCAAACAGCATATACATATATACATATATATATATATATATATATATATATATATATATATATATATATATATATATATATATATATATATATATTTTTTTTTTTTTTTTTTTTTTTTTTTTTTTTTTAATGTAGATTGTATAAGCATATAAATATGAGGAGAAATCAGGAAAAACGAAGGATGTATCATTAGGAAACCCAAAAAAAGAGCACAGTTGTAAAACCCAAGAAAATCAATAGTCAGAAACTATTTTAGAATTTCTACAAGCGAATCCCACAGAGCCAGATAACGGCATCCCAAAGAGGCAGAGAGGGAATAACTGTGACTCTTGCACAAGTAGAGGAGGGAATAACAGGGGATCTGAGGGGTTGAACATCTGGCTCGGGCTGAGAGCGTTCAAGTCTGGATCTGTTGAAGGCACGACGGTGGTGACATCAGTGCTATGAGGAATCCAGCCCTTCGCTCTCCAGTGGCTGATTTACAATGCACCCGTCCATTCATCAGACGACCTAAATGTCCCAGACCGGGCTGTGGTTAGCGATCCTGCTAACCCCCTCATTACACCCCAAAAAAAAAAAAATCACGGTCCGCAAAAACACACATTAAACCAGAGGAAGAGTCTGATTGGTGGAGAAAAGAAAGAACATTCCTTTCTGACACTTTGGCTCAAGAACATCATCTAGACAGATGAACTGTGAAAGACCAAGATTATTCCTGGCAGGATGTTTCTATCGAGGGGCTACGAGCGTGAAATCATGCCACTCACTGGGGCTTTATTAAGACGTGATTGGTTTGCTTTGTCAGATTGATCAGTTTAATACGCGAAGTGTATCTGACAGGCCAGATCATTCCAGAAGCGAATGCTGTGGTGTGGAAAGTGGTGGCAGAGGAAATTAAAAATAAAATGGAAAATTTTGTTTTATAAAAAAGATGAATATCATTAAAAGGTTCACATTTATATGATGGATAATGGATGATATTATGATGCTGTGATTCAATTTCATCATTTTTAATCCTCTTAAATATATTTTTTGTTTGTTAAATATCAAAAATGTTATGTAGCCCGACAACTACATATACATGTAATTAAATACGAGAATGTAAATAAGATGTAAACAGATCTTCACACTTTCAAAAAAATATAAACGGCTAAAATAATGGCTACATCTTTTAACCATAAAAATTATCTCTGCAGAAGCAAACTAAACTACTCATGCATTTTTTTAACCGTCATTCATTAATAATTACAATGCTCAAAAAATGTAAAACCATACAAATTAAAAAATTATTTAAAAAAAAAGATGACAACAAACAAGCAAAGTACTACAAATCAACTCAATTACTCAAAAAACTTTTTTTAAATAGTCATACTATTTTTTTTATCTACAAAAATGCTGTGATGCTGTGATTCAAATTCATTATTTTTAATTCTCTTATATATATATATATACATATATATATATATATATATACATATATATATATATATATATATATATATATACATACATATATATATATACATACATATATATATATATACATATATATATATATATACATATATATATACATATATATATATATATATACATATATATATATATATATATATACATATATATATATATATACATATATATATATATATACATATATATACATATATACATATATATACATATATATATATATACATATATATATATATATACATATATATATATATATATATATATATATATATATATATATATATATATATATATATACATATATATATATATACATATATATATATATATATATATATATATATATATATATATATATATATATATATACATATATATATATATACATATATATATATATATATATATATATATATATATATATATATATATATATATATATATATATATATACATATATATATACATATATATATATACACATATATATATACATATATATATATATACATATACACATATATATATATATATATATATATATATATATATATATATATATATATATATATATATATATATATATATATATATATATAGCTCAGCATAATTGAGTACACCCCATTTTGAAAATGAATACTGTATTTTGATCCATTTCTCAGTAAATATAAGCAATGTATTTTGGTGCATTTAAACAATACAGATTTATTAAACAGATTTATTTATTAAAATAATATTTTAGTCACCAAACATATTTAGAAATTGAAAGATAATACAATTAAATTCAAGCAAAATATTGCAAAAAAAACTACAAAATTCTCTTGATTTTTCCTCTTTTTTAAATTTGAATTTAATATTTTTCTAAAACATATAAATTTGGGTGTGCTAGTTTTTGGACCGTAATTGTAAGTTATTTTGTTAGATAAGCTCCAGATTTGGCTTCAGAACTGACTAATCTAATGTAAATATAATATTGTATAGCTCCCTTTTAGCTCCCTATATATATATATATTGCTAGATATCAAAAATGTTATGTAGTCTGACAACTGCATATGCATGTAATTAAATACAAGAGATGTAAACAGGTATTCACACTTTTAACCATAAAAAATGGCTACAGCTTTTAACCATAAAAATGATCTCTAGAAACAAACTAAACTACTCATATATTTTTGTAACAATCGTTCAATGTCAATTGTGATTTAATTTCATCATTGTTAATGTTATAATATTATATCTATTATATTATATCTTATATATATATTTATATATATATATATATATATATATATATATATATATATATATATATATATATATATATATATATATATATATATATATATATAATTTTATTTTTTTGGTTAAATATCAAAAATGTTATGTATTCTGACAACTATATGCATGTAATTCAATACAAGAGATGTAAACAAATATTCACAACCACAATAACCATGCTTTACTGAATGATTCACATTTGTCTTCAACAAAAGACTTTACTTTCTTGCACCTTCCAAAATCAAGCTTTCTTTTTTCCAGTGGTCATCGACAGATGGAAATACTGAATATTCCAGTGTGCTCTCAAGCATGCATCGAAAATCCCAGCTAAGTTAGTGTGCTGTATCTGTGGTGTTAAATGTGAGAAGGGGCCAGCTGGCAAGCCCTGACTCTGGCCTTCACATTTAACACGTTGCCTTGTGCAGCGCTCTCAATCTACATTTATCACACACACACACACGCTCACACTCACAAAAAACATGGTCCAATTTCACCAATAGAAAGAAAACACACACCTGCCCATAACAAAACCTCGGGGCTTTAACCTTTAAAAGCTGATAAGAACAATGACCAAACAGCGGACAAGGTCAGTGACTCACAGCCACCTACAGCTTCCCACGTGCACGTGAAACGCATGCAAAGAATAGCTGGCCCTGGTTTCACCTGTATTAGGTTTTGTTTTGGACGATCGGATCACAAGTGGACGAAGATGCATTTATCCATCTCTTTTGTCAATGTTAGCTCGCTTTTCTGATTTCTTTAATGGGAGAGTCTATGGGTGGATGAATGCTTGATTTTTTTTTTTCAAATTTGTTGATCTAATATTGTGAAATAAGCTCACAATATGTAGCGCAAAGGATGTGCACAAAAGGAGACAATGGAAAACAATACAGATAGAAGCAGCTTTCATTTCTGCTCTTATACACTGTAAAAAAAATTCTGTATTTTGTGATTCTTTTTTTTTCTTTATTTATGCTTTTGAATTGCATTATGGGACTTTGATCGTTCCTCCAACAACTGTTGACGTTGAAAAGTTTGAAAAGGTGACTTTTATTGACATTTTTAATAGTTTGAAGTGATATACGGTCTGTATTGTTGTTGTAAATCACTGTACAAAAACCTGGCAATAAACTGACAGTGCTTTATTTCTCCTATTTTACAGATTTATTTCTCTCTGTATTATTTCTTACACAATATATTGATTCAAACTACTAGAATGCCAATGAATGTCATTTTGTTAAACAGCAGAGTTGAATTTTCAACTGTTGACTGTCAGCAGAGCAGATATGAAGGTCCTTTAATGCAATTCATAACTGTAAATAAATGGGAGGAAAACTGTGAATCAGAAATTATTGAACCAGTTAGTTTGATTTGTTTCAATTTGGACTGCATGGTGAAAGAACATTGGGCTATTTATATGTTTTTTTTTCATTTATTTAAACCAAACCAACGATTTGAGAGACCAACTTACATTGTAAAAAAATATCCGTAAATTAGCAGTTTTCCATATTTTGTGAGTCATGTTTTTTTTTTTTGTTTGTTTGTTTGTTTTCCATCCTTTTATTAATGCTTTGGAATTGCATTATGGAACCTTGGTTCCAACATCTTTTAACCTTGAAAAGTATGAAAACGTGACTTATGAACATGTTTAATAGTTTAAAGCAGGGCTTAATTTGTGCCGGAACATGCCGGATCCGGCACCTAATTTTACCGATGCTCTCCTCAACCGTCCTCCTCCCACGTCCACTGTTCACTTTTACTTTCTTCCGCGACTCCCCAACCCTCTTCACTTTCATCCGCGACACCCCCGCCCCGCTCACTTCCGTCCAGGACACCCCTCTGTTATCCACCACACCAAAATAAATGGTCAAAAAATGTCAATAAAAGTGACTTTGTTAAACTGTAGTTGAATTTCAACATTTAAATTTGACAGAACAGAGATCAACATTCCATAATGCAATTTGCAACTGTAAATAAACAAAAAACACTAAATTAACATATTTTTTGACACCTTGAAGTCAAAACAACATGAAATGACCCTCTAAAATTGGCATTAAAAAAATAAATAACAGGGTTGTCCTGTAATCGATTTTTAAGGTGTTTTTTGACACCAGTTTAGATGTCAGTTTGATGTTGTTTTGACTTCAAGGTAGTTTGCATGAATTGTAGGGATTCAAAATTCAATGTAAATTTGGAACTTGAAATGGGATCTTTTAGATTAATAATACATTTCTTATATTATAATACTTTTTGTGTCGTTATTTTGTTGGTCAAAATGGCATCAATGTGTGGATCGATTAGCATTTTTGACGTCTTTTTGACGTTAAGGTGTTTGACGTGAATGTTTAAATCCTGTCTGGCTCACATGCTTTAAGAAAAGTAGATGGAAAGTCTGTGGTCTCTTGTGGTTGTTTGAACACATCTGACCACATGAGAGTTTTCAATGAACCCTGGAAGTGGTCAAAAGTGGACATGTCCTAAACATTTCAGACCCTTTTTACACCTGTATATAGTGTCATGTAGTTGTGATTGGATGGACAAAAATGCATCCCAATACCAGCTGAAAACAAAGCCCATGTAATGAAACAAACAAAACACATGTCAGATATTATAAGCAAGTGTAGATCCCAATTGTTATTTTGGGAAACTATCTGATTATGCTGATTATTTGCTGATTGCTATGCATTTTTAAATGGAACTCATAATGTGAAATTAAATATTTATACATTTAAAAATATTTTTTTACAAACCAGAAAGACATGTAAAATGATCTAGTAAAGACAAAAAGGTGATTTAAATAGTAAAAATGTAGATGAACATACAGAACATATTACATTTTAAATTAATGAAATTACATTTTCATTTTTCTCCTTGCTCTTATTTAATATTTTTTTTCCTAACAAGATCTGGCAACCCACATGAGTCAAGATGTGCCTTGTTCCCTAAGATTTCATATATATTTTAACATATTTATATATTAAAGGCTAATTAAAATCTGTATGTTATATTTGAGCGTTTTTAGAATGAACTGTTTTAACTTTTTTTTTAGATTAGTTCAATGATTTTTTAAGAAAGTGAATAAACTCATTGCCTTAAAAATATGTAGTAAATTAATATGTGCCTAATTGTAAAAATTAAGTTCAGTCAGCTTAAGTTATAATTGGTTTACTCACTTTAAGTAAAGTCAACTTGCTTTTAAGGCGATGGGTTTACTCACTTTAAGTAACTAATCAAATATAACCTACACACAAACACACGCAAGAAACCACATGGAAAGAGGTACATCTCATTTGGTTTGCCAGATCTTGCTAAAAAGAAAACACAAAATAAACGAAAAGTGAAAAATTAAACCAAAAAGCTTTATATTAAAAATAATTTAGCCACAAACCACAATAACTGTGGCCCACATATGTCTACTTTATTAATTCTATAAACTCAACCAATTAAGTCAAAAGTCATTTACTAAGCTTTTCCTAAAAAAAGAGGACATGGCAACACTTGAAGTGGAAACTCTGCAAAGTCGAATTGCAAATATAAACAAAACACACTGCCTTTGTTTATGGTGGACTAGTTATAATCACCAACCATAACTATTCATTGTGTCACTGTAACATCATTTTATTTTAAAAAGCGGATATCAAATGTTATCAATGAATAGTAGTTTCAAATATTGAGCTTTGAGTAATGTTTTATAGACACAAAATTATAATTTAATGGATCCACTTCCATATATTGAAATGTTGTTGTCAATCCTGAAGCTTGTGTACAGGCTATAAATACCAAGATTATGAAGTCAAACATTTTTTTTTTAATTTACAAAATTAATTTTTTCAGCAAAAACCCAGAATGTCACAGCGTAAGACCATGCAAAGAAGTTGAAAGAACACACACTCTGATAGACATTCAATCAAGCTCAAGAAATCACAGGAAAGGAGGTACATTTCTTTTGGGTCGCCAGATCTTGCTAGAAAAGAAAATACTAAATAAGATCAACATGAAAAAAACACACCTAAATGCTTCTTCTTGAATAAATAAACCATATACCAAAGTAATTGTGGCCCACATATGCCTAGTTTATTAATTTTATAAACTGAAAGCCAAAAGCTCAAAGACATTTACTAAGAAATGCCTATTTAAAGAGGACATGGTAACAATTTATGCGAACCATCTGCAAAGGACCCTTGCAAATGTAAACAAAGCACAATGCCTTTGTTGATGGTGGATAGTTATAATCATGAACCATAACAAATCATTGCGTCACTGTAACATTAATTTTTTAAAAAAAGCAGATATCAAATTGTATTACGAATATTAGTTTCAAGCATTGAAACTTGAGTCACATTGTATAGACACAAAATTAAAATTTAGTGGATCCACTTTCATATATTGTCGATCCTAAAGCTTGTGTACAGGCTGTAAATAACAAGATTATTAAGTCAAACTGTTTTTAATCTACAAAAATAAATTTGTAAGCAAAAATCCAGAATGCCACAGCACAAGACCATGTAAAGAAGTTGAACGGAGGTACATCTCTTTTGCAACCCAGGCTCATTATTGATATACATTTCCCTGAATACATTTCTGAAGAGCGCAAAATACTTCCCAGGAGGTACTTTTTTTGCAGTTTTTGTTTTCGCGAATCCACCAGAGGGCGCTGTGTATGCTTTTTCAGATCTCATATTTCTTTAGCGAGTGCCATTCGCGCCTGCTGTTCTCGCGTATATCCACCAGAGGCCGCTGTCGACTGACTGACTGACTGACTAACTGACAGATCGACCGATTCCTCCACCCACCCCCTTCCTTAAACCCAACCGATAGTGTGGAAAAGCCCTCGAACCCTGTCGTCGCAGTCAACTCCTCTCTGCGTCCGCCAACGTATGCGGCAAGCTACTAGGTAAACTGGTAACAACGGAAAAGCCGTTTATACAAAGGTAAGTGGTCAGCTGGTAGCACGTAAAGAAACAGAAGCCGTCATACCGCCCTGTATCGTTCATTTTAAAGATGAAATGCAGCCATACATAGCTTTGGGTACATAATTTGCGCTCTCTAGAAATGTATACAGGGCTACATTTTCACAATGAGCCTGTGTTGCTCTTTTGGGTTTCCAGATCTTGCTAGAAAAGAAAGCATTAAATAAGAGCAAGGTGAAAAATCAAACCCAAATGCTGCTTCTTGAATAAATAAACCATATACCAAAATAATTGTGGCCCACATATGCCTACTTTATTAATTCTGTAAACTGACCTACTACAAAGTGCCTATAAAAAGTGGACATGGCAACAATTTATGCAAACCCTCTGCAAAGCACCCTTACAAACGTAAACAAAGCACAAAGCCTTTGTTTATGATGGATTAGTTATAAATCACCAACCATAACAAGTCACTGACAACTGTACTATTACTTTGTTTAGAAAAAAGGGGATACCAAGTAGTAAAAAACATTGTAAAGCTGCTGCTGACTAAACTTCTTCCATTTGCTCCCAATAAGAGAAAACGTTGTCCCTCATGAGAAGCAGTGTTGCAAGTGTAACCCTGATTTGATCTAGTCCTCTCACCTCCTTTCCTTTAGCCCGTTTCTCTGTAAAGCCACAGAAAAAGGAGGCCTCCTCATTCCCAGCTGTATAAAAGACTTGATCCAAACAGCCAAAGAGGATTCTGCACTGTGAATGTCACTCAAGCCTTCTACAAGTTTCTGGTTGAGCGCAAAGTGTTGCAAGACATGAAAAGGGGCGAGTGGTGTTTTCCTTACACTTTACACACTGTGAGTGACTGTTAACGCCGCCGTTCCCATTGACTTTGCAGAGATTGTTATTAATTCATTACACGGCGTATGTTTCGACAGAACTGTAACGGTCCTGTAAAAACATACTGTGCAAACGAGTTACTGGCACGTGGAAGATGAAGTAATCCTGCTTTTCCTCATACACACACGTCTGAGTACATCAGAAGTATGTAAAAAGATCTTTCAAAATTCTATTGAGTTAATAAAACTAAATAAAGCGATTGATGTGAACTGAATGATGTTTCATGAACATCTCAAATTTGAAAACTAAAACTTCATTATTTTATAAGTTATTTTAATAAACAACAAAAATGTGCTAGAAACATGTTATCATATCTAAAAATAAAGAATAGTTTGTGTGTCTTACAGGTCCTGTACGCCATACTTTCTCTCTCTTATATTTAAATTAAATTAAATTAAATTAAATTAAATTAAATTAAATTAAATTAAATTAAATTAAATTAAACTAATAAAACTGAAGCTCAATATCTCAACAGGTACTTAAAGATGTATGTCCTGGAAAAATAGTTGATTCAATTAAATTTTATTTTATTTACCATTACCTTTCAAAAATTAGTTACTCACTAATAATAACAAAATAATAATGAATGCAAAATAACAAGATGTTGAACACAAGTTTTCCAACAATCCTCCAAATTTCCCTTTCCAATTAAAACTGAAAGATTAAGATCTTAATCTTTAAATGTATTAATTTGTCACGTGCCTTCATCAAAACTAACCATTTATTTGGAGGTATTTAAAAACTTTTTTATAAAACTTTGAAATCAGATAAGCTCAATATCCCAACGGGTACTTAATGCATGACATGTCCTGGAAATTTATTTTATTTTATTTTATTTTATTTTATTTAAGATGTAAAACGATTTTAAATTGTCCTGCAATGAGACAGAATGTGCTAGATGTATCCTAATTGCCAGTATTAAAAAGTATAAAAAGTATTAAAAAATTAATATGTAACCATGATATTTTAAAAATAAGAATAAGAATAAAGCATCACGTATTGATCACAAGAATGTTGCAAACAAGAAATATAAACTGTCTTGTTTTTACATTGAACATTTATGTGCGGTTTATTTATGTATTCATATCATTTTCATTATTATAATTTCTTGTTTTACAGTTTTAGTTTGTTACAATCTGGATCTGTTGATGCAACTGTGTTCATTTTTGTATACTTTTACATTTTGTTTTTAAAAACTGATAAATAAATAACAAAAAAAAAAAAAAAAAATATATATATATATATATATATATATATATATATATATATATATATATATATATATATATATATATATATATATATATATATATATATATATATATATATATATATTATAGTCACATTGTGAAAATGTGATTCCAAGATACAAAGTTGCAATTATGAGAAATAAAGCTTAAATTAAGACAAACATCCAATGTTGTGAAAATTAAGTCAAACTGCAAGATATTGATTGGAAGATATAAAGTGGCAATCATGAGAAACACAGTGGCAACAATTAATATATACAAATAAAAATTAAATAATACAAACAAAAAATACTAAAAATCTACAATTGGATAAAATTTTTGGATCAAAAAGATATATTACAAATATGTATTTTCATCAATCAGACTCTAAAACCGTCTCCAATAAATACAAAAACTGTTTATAACTTTGGATTCAGAAAATCTCTGATTCTTTAAGTCAAAAAATACCACAAAGCCATCTAAAGATGTTAAACAAAGGCTCAACAATGTTTTCCAGCAAGCCCTGAAATTTCACTTTACACAATAATTTAGGTATAATTATTCATACAATGTTTACAAAGAAACAAGTCTACATTTTAAGCAAAAAATATTTATAACACTCATAAAAACTTAGGTTTTTAATTAACTAATTTATTTTAATTTAAGATTTAACTTAAGAATTTTAGATTCAAACAATTCTCAACAAGTACTTTAAAAACCAAACCAATAAGCTCAATATATAAAAAATTCTATATATTATATAATATATATATTAGCCCTGTTTTTTAATATAAATATAAAGCTATATCCATGAAAAATGGAAGTATAACTTACAAAATGAAAGTATAACTAAAAAATACCACAAAGCCATCTAAAGATGTTAAACACAAGCTCAACAATGTTTTCCAGCAAGCCCTGAAATTTCACTTTCACATTTAAAAAACAAATCAACCAATTCAAACTTTGAAATCAGACAAGCTTTAAAACCCAACAGGTACTTAAAAATGGCATCTAAAAGTCAAAAGTAAAGTAAACAAATTGAACTCAAAGACTTGAAATAAACAATAATGATAATTACAAAACATAATTTAGGTATAATTATTCATACAACATTTACACACTGTAAAAAATTATATGATCACTCAGTCATGTTTTTAGTTCATTGCAACTTATTAAACTAAGTTAAACATGTTCTAACTTAATTGAATAAGTTATGTAAGCTGCTTTAACTCAGTTTAATGTAACGTAAGTTAAAATGACAGGTTAATTGGATTCAGCTTAAAAACTGAAGGCAAACAGTATTTTTTTATTATTCCAACATTTAATGCAAAAACATTTTTTTCATAAAGAAATTCATAAAAACTTGTTAATTAATTAATTTATTCATTGTAATTTAAGTTTTAACTTAAGAATTTTGGATATTTTAAAAATCATAAAAATAAGCTCCCAAAAAAATCTTTAAACTGTAAAAATGACAATTATAAAAATATATTACATATATTTAAAAAAATGATTTTAAATGCATGAAAAATGGAAGTATAACAATAATTAGGTAAACATTTTTTTTTTATTAAAATCTACCATTTGCTAAAAGTTTTGATCAGTCAGACTCTAATACCGTATAGGTCTGATGTGCATTTGAAATAATTAAAAGTACCAAAAAATACATACCACTGTATGGATTCTGAAAAGCTCTGATTATTAGTCAAAGAATACCCCATAGCATCTAAAGATGTCAACAACAAGCTTAACAATGTTTAACAAAATTTCACTTTCATATTTAAAACAACAAATCAACCTTTAAACATATTAATTTACCACACACTTACATCAAAACTAACTTCAAAATATCCACAGTCTCCTCTATCGGTAACTTAAACCGTCATCCACCTGCACTCAAGCACTGACGTCTCTGTCCAACGAACTGACTTACTAATAAATACACAACAAAACAACATCTCACCTCAGAATATCCTGCAAACTCTGTCACCCGTCATGGTCACGATGAGTATCCCGAAAAGTGTCCTGTTCAAACTTGGAAACATGCATTGGGACGTCCTCAGCTCTCGATATCGTCTCTCTTTCCTCTTCTCCTCAGATATTCAAAGCAACTCCTCCGCAGAGGGAGAGGTGCTGTCATCACAAATTCCCCAAAATCCCCACAGGCAACGGGAAGCCTCAGCATGCAGTGACTAAGTCATTCAGAGTAAGAGTGGAAGGAGAGGAAGAATGTATAGCTGTTAGACTGATGGTTTGGAGGAGGAGTTACGACTAAAGAGAAAGAGAGGGAGAGAGAGACTTTGACTTTTAAAGGTCTTTTAATTAAATAATTCAAGGCTGACCAAATACACTTTTAAGAAATGTAATTAATTCAAACGAATGTGGTAACACTTTACGATACGGGAATTGTAGTTGATGTATTTACACACAAAAAATGACATTTGTTGTTTGTTCAAACTACTTATTTAAATTGAGCTGAAACAACACAATTCTTGAGTTTTTTTGGGGGACAGATTTATTGTTTTATGTTCAATCCACTTACATTTGTAAAAACTAATAAGTTAACCTAATTCCTTCATGTTGTCAAAACACAAATTAATTGTGTGAACCCCAGCATTTTTACAGTGTACATACAATGAACAATACAGTATTTATTTATCTTTGTTTTAAAAAACTAAGTCAAATACAGTCATTTATTCTTAGTACTTGTTACTCAGAGTGCCCTAATAAGCATTAAATGTTAATGATGCATTATAAATGTTGAATTACAATTATTAAATGCTCTACGGGTTCATTGTTTGATCGTGTTAGTAAATACAACTTCCCGTAATGTAAAGTGTTTCCAAAAGCATATCAATTGTAATAAAAATTATGCCTCCATATTCATCCACAATATCAAACTTCGTCAGTATGTTGATAGTACTGTATGCACTGTATATTCAGCATTCACTAAATTCTACAATTTTGCATTGATTGGATTTACAAATAGATAATTCTGCTGGACCAATTCAAAAAGTAAGAACACATTTACTGTAAAAAGGGATCAATTACTTTACTTAAAAAAACATGAGTAAACCCATTGTAACGGAACTGTTAAATTGACTTAATTTTTACAATTACGTACATAGTTCATTTACTTTATAAATTTAAGGCAACAGATTTACTCACTTCAAGTCAAGTCAACTAATCACTTCAAAAGCAACAGGTTTACTCACATATTTAAGTACAGTCAACTAATTACTTTAAAAGCCACGGGTTTACTCACTTTTTTTTAAGTAAAGTCAACTACTCGCTTCAAAAGCAATGGGTTTACACTTTAAGTAAAGCCAATTAATCGCTTTAAAAACTATTTAAAAAGCAATGGGTTTACTCACTTTTTAATAAAGTCAACTAAACGCTCTAAAAGCAAAAAATTTACTCTCTTTTTTTCAAGCAAAGTCAACTAAACACTTTAAAAGCAACCGGTTTACTCATGTTTTTAAGTAAAGTCAACTAAACGCTCAAAAAGCAACAAATTTACTCACTTTTTTAAAGTAAAGTCAACTAAAAGCAATAGGGTTACTCACAATCTTAAAGTAAAGTCAACTAATTGCTTTAAAAGCAATGGGGTTACTCACATTCTTAAAGTCAACTAATCGCTTTAAAAGCAATGGGGTTACTCACATTCCTAAAGTAAAGTCAAAAAATTGCTTTAAAAGCAATGGGTTACTCACATTCTTAAAGTCAACTAATCCCTTTAAAAGCAATGGGTTACACAAATTATTAAAGTAAAGTCAACTAATCGCTTTAAAAGCAATGGGTTACTCACATTCTTAAAGTAGTCAACTAATCACTTTAAAAGCAATGGGGTTACTCACATTCTTAAAGTAAAGTCAACTAATCGCTTTAAAAGCAATGGGGTTACTCACATTCTTAAAGTAAAGTCAACTAATCGCTTTAAAAGCAATGGGGTTACTCACATTCTTAAAGTAAAGTCAACTAATCGCTTTAAAAGCAATGGGGTTACTCACATTTATAAAGTCAACTAATCGCTTTAAAAGCAATGGGGTTACTCACATTCTTAAAGTCAAGTCAACTAATCACTTTAAAAGCAATGGGGTTACTCACATTCTTAAAGTCAAGTCAACTAATCACTTTAAAAGCAATGGGTTTACTCACATTCTTAAAGTCAAGTCAACTAATCACTTTAAAAGCAATGGGGTTACTCACATTCTTAAAGTCAAGTCAACTAATCGCTTAAAAAGCAATGGGGTTACTCACATTTATAAAGTCAACTAATCGCTTTAAAAGCAATGGGGTCACTCACATTCTTAAAGTAAAGTCAACTAATCGCTTTAAAAGCAATGGGGTTACTCACATTTATAAAGTCAACTAATCGCTTTAAAAGCAATGGGTTTACTCACATTCTTAAAGTCAAGTCAACTAATCACTTTAAAAGCAATGGGGTTCTCACATTCTTAAAGTATAGTCAACTAATCGCTTTAAAAGCAATGGGGTTACTCACATTCTTAAAGTATAGTCAACTAATCGCTTTAAAAGCAATGGGGTTACTCACATTCTTAAAGTATAGTCAACTAATCGCTTTAAAAGCAATGGGGTTACTCACATTCTTAAAGTATAGTCAACTAATCGCTTTAAAAGCAATGGGGTTACTCACATTCTTAAAGTAAAGTCAACTAATCGCTTTAAAAGCAATGGGGTTACTCACATTCTTAAAGTATAGTCAACTAATCGCTTTAAAAGCAATGGGGTTACTCACATTCTTAAAGTATAGTCAACTAATCGCTTTAAAAGCAATGGGTTAAACACATTCTTAAAGTCAAGTCAACTAATCGCTTTAAAAGCAAAGAATTTAGTCACCTAATCGCTTAAAAACAATGGGTTTACTCACATTTATAAAGTCAACTAATAACTTAAAAAGCAATGGGGTTACTCACATTCTTAAAATAAAGTCAACTAATCGCTTTTAAAAGCAATGGGGTTACTCACATTCTTAAAGTAAAGTCAACTAATCGCTTTAAAAGCAATGGGTTACACACATTCTTAAATTCAAGTCAACTAATCGCTTTTAAAAGCAATGGGGTTACTCACATTCTTAAAGTCAAGTCAACTAATCACTTTAAAAGCAATGGGGTTACACACATTCTTAAGGTGAAGTCAACTAATCGCTTTAAAAGCAATGGGTTACACACATTCTTAAATTCAAGTCAACTAATCGCTTTAAAAGCAATGGGTTTACTCACATTCTTAAAGTAAAGTCAACTAATCACTTTTAAAGCAATGGGTTTACTCACATTCTTAAAGTCAAGTCAACTAATCGCTTTAAAAGCAATGGGGTTACTCACATTCTTAAAGTCAAGTCAACTAATCGCTTTAAAAGCAATGGGGTTACTCACATTCTTAAAGTCAAGTCAACTAATCGCTTTAAAAGCAATGGGGTTACTCACATTCTTAAAGTCAAGTCAACTAATCGCTTTAAAAGCAATGGGGTTACTCACATTTATAAAGTCAACTAATCGCTTTAAAAGCAATGGGTTTACTCACATTCTTAAAGTCAAGTCAACTAATCGCTTTAAAAGCAATGGGGTTACTCACATTTATAAAGTCAACTAATCGCTTTAAAAGCAATGGGGTTACTCACATTCTTAAAGTCAAGTCAACTAATCGCTTTAAAAGCAATGGGTTTACTCACATTCTTAAAGTCAAGTCAACTAATCACTTTAAAAGCAATGGGGTTACTCACATTCTTAAAGTCAAGTCAACTAATCGCTTTAAAAGCAATGGGTTTACTCACGTTTTTAAGTAAAGTCAACTAATCGCTTTAAAAGCAATGGGTTTACACACGTTTTTAAGTGAAGTCAACTAATCGCTTTAAAAGCAATGGAGTTACTCACATTTATAAAGTCAACTAATCACTTTAAAAGCAATGGGGTTACTCACATTCTTAAAGTCAAGTCAACTAATCACTTTAAAAGCAATGGGGTTACTCACATTCTTAAAGTGAATTCAACTAATCGCTTTAAAAGCAATGGGGTTACTCACATTCTTAAAGTCAAGTCAACTAATCGCTTTAAAAGCAATGGGTTTACTCACGTTTTTAAGTAAAGTCAACTAATCGCTTTAAAAGCAACAGGTTTACTGAATTTTTTAAGTCAAGTCAACTAATTGCTTTATAAGCAACAGGCTTACTCACGTTTTTAAGTAAAGTCAACTTATCGCTTTAAAAGCAACAGGCTTAAGGCCCGTGCACACCGAGACGTTTTTTGCTCGCATTTTCTGTCGACGTTTAACGCCTTGTGACTAAATAAAGGGCGCCAATGTGATAAATAAACGGCACACCAACGAGCAAAACGGCAGGCGCAAAAGCACCATTTTTAAAGAAACGCTTCATGCTAGTTTTTTTGTTTTGACGCGCTGCATCAAAACCTTCTCCACCAATCAGATTGGCACTTTTGTTCACGTGCACGGAGCTGCTGAAGTTACAGTAAACAGCACTTGGAGGCGCTCAAGCGCAAAACTGTCAATGTGAGCGCACAATGAAGAAGATCCCCAGAGGTGATATGAACGTGGAGCTGCTTATTGCACTGGTGAACAATAATCATTTCTTTATCGCTAGAGCTCGAGCTGCTACTTGAACCATCCATAACAACAAGCGTGTCAACTTTGTCTTCTTATTCTTCTGTGTTACAAGCGGTTGCAGAAGCTTAAAGTTGTGTAGCACCATCTAACGTCAAGGAGTTGTTTCGCATACTCTTCTGCTTGACGCCAGTGAAAATCGATTGGGTTTGAATCAGGAAAAACGTCTTGAAAAACACTGACGATAAACGCAAATGAAAAGCGGTGTGTACGAGCCTTTAGTCACGTTTTTAGGTAAAGTCAACTAATCAATTTTAAAGCAACAGGTTTACTTACTTTTTGTAAATAAAGTCAACTAATCGCTTTTCATAGTGTTGCCCTTCCCATGATCTCCTATATTTAAATTCTAAAATAAACTGACATTTATCATAAACAAAACCCAATTTTCTAATCAATTTTTCAAGTATTACACAAAGTATCAAGTCACAGAGTTATGTGCATTACAAAAGAGACATAAAACATCAATATCGGCTACAGCGCAATGAAGTGTTTGCCATTAAAGATCACTAATTTATTTATTAATTTTTTAGGTAGGAGGCTTGTATAATATCCGCTACACAAATAGAAAGCTTATCTCTCCATTTAGCATCAGTCCTTCCTTACAAATGTCAACCATGCACAGATTTGAGACAAATATAATAAAAACCACAAGAAAAACCTCGGCATGCAGTGAAGAGTTCAGAGTAAGAGTGGAAAGAGAAGACAAATGTTTTAGCTGTTAGAGGGATAGTTTGGAGGAGTTACGACTAAGAAGAAAAAAAAAAAAAGAGAGAGAGAGAGAGAGATACTGTTGTGTAAACAAGGCCCTGCACACTGCATATTTGGATGTAAATGTCCCGCACTGGCTTTAATTGTGAAGGAGAACAGATCCATGTCTCATTGTATGGCTGTGACCCCCAGTTCAACAGATTGGACGCATTCCAGGTTACGGCAGCATTAGCCGGTGAAAGCCATAAGGATACTTTCTAAAACAAAAGGGATGGACGGAATAGGGGAGAAAAAGGGTTTTACCATCAGCTGTCTGGATCACCCAGGAAGATCCCAATCCTCCTAGGCATACTGTAGGTCAGTGACTGATCAGACAGCTTTACTTCCAGGTTTCCAGGGAACTGTAATGCCCCATCTAATGATTTGAAAAAAAATGGAAACTTTGAATTTGAATACACTTTGAAATCAGATAAGCTCTACACTTAAAAAATATTTCAGCTGGTTGTTCAAAGTACTTATTTAAAATGAGCTGAATCAACACAATTCTTCAGTTTTTTGGGGGGCAACTTTTTAAAAATTTTCAATCCACTTAAATTTGCAAACACAATTAAGTTAACTTAATTGATTTGTGTTGGGACAATATGAAGGAATTGCATGGAACCCTGCATTATTCACAGTGTAAATCCCAAAAGGTACTAAAAAAGTTTTTATCTAAATGTCAAAAATAAAGTCAAGTCCTGTCAACGTTTCTTTATAAAGCGCTTTTTAAAAACAACAAGTGCTTGCCAAAGTGCTGTACACACATACACCATCTAAAACAAAGGACAAATACAACAGACATAAGACTCTCATATGGTATTAAAAGCCAAAGATTAAAAATGAGTTTTAAGACTAGATTTTTAAAAACAGAAAGGGTTGTGGCCTGCCTAACATGGAGAGGCAAATTATTCCAAAGTTTAGGGGTCACCCCCCCCCCACTGGCTTTTAACCTCTAAGTGCACATCTAAGTGCACTTGCTGGAGTGTACAATTGAATTAGGCCCAATCCCAATTCTACCCCTTAGCCCTTCCCCTTACCCCTGTCTCAATTCTCTACGCTTGAAGGCGTAGGGCTAAGGGGAAGGGGTAGATAGCCCTTCAAACTGAGATCTTTCAGGACCACACTTGAAACCAAGGGGTAAGAAAATTTCCCAGAATACACCATCTACAATGGCAGCATAGCTGCACCCGGAAGTAAGGAGATCCACAAATTAGTATTTTTTTTTGTCATTATTAGGAATTTTTACAACGAACAAGCATATGTTTTAATACATTCATAACCGCATTCGTGTTTTACCATCATGTTTTATTTTTTTAAACGCTAAAATAAAAACCGCTAAATTTTGCTATCTATAATCCCTAATAACTCCTGTATAGCAGTCCCACAACATTCTGACACTCGATGACACTCGAATACCCTTTCAGGAAAATCTAGTGGCTGGGAATGACCTTTTACAGTGTCTGGTATAATGTTAATGTTGTTTTTAATGTGTTTGCATAGATGAATATGGCCACTGTGTAAATGTGCAGTACAGTTAAGATCTTATTGCAACATTAGATCATTATGATCACATAATATATGCCAATATATTCAGTGATTTCCTGAAGATAAATACCAAAAAATAGCGCAACTGGAATAACTACAGTAGTCGCCATCCTCTGATCTCATATAAAGCAAGAGATCACGATGACATATGATGATGTGTCCAGGTGTTGTAGTGCTGTCCCATTTCTTAAAGGTAAATTTTGAAGCCCTTCCCCTTCACAATCTGTTTCAAGGGCCAAGGGAAAGGGGTACACAAAAATAGAATTGGCATTGGGCCTTAATGCAGACAGAAAACAAAATGAGCTCAAAACATGTTTTAATGATTTCTAAAAAAAAAAAAAAAAAAATTCATACATGTTTAAAACTAAGATGCTTAAAGACTTGAAATGCCCAAGAATGTTAATTACAACGAATAATATTATATAATTATAAATAATATTATATAGGTATTATATAATTACAAATATTTATACAATATTTACAGAGTTACAAATTTATTATATTAGTTTTTAATATTTAAAAAATATTTATTATAAAAATAAAACATTTAGAACTTCAGAATGTTTAGAATTTTGGATTCAAACAATTCCCATCAAGGACTTCATAAGCTCCAAAAATACATTTGTAAAAATTGTATAAATTTCCAAAATTACACTTATAAGGACATATTATACAGTATATATTTAAAAAATATATTTTAAATGCATGTAAAATAGAAGTAAATATTAAGTAAACAATTTAACAAAAACATTTTACAAAAACTATTTAACAAAAAAAAAGTTAATAAAAATCTACCACTTCATAAACATTTGTATTAATCAGTCTCTAATACAATATACAAGACAATGTTCATTTAAAGTCATTAAAAGTACAAAAAAGCACATTATAACGGTTTATATCTTTGGATTCAAAAAAGCTCTAATTCTTTAAAAGTCTATGCAATCTGCTTAAAAGTTATGTTCAAATGATAAAAAATGACATATTACATAATGCAGAAAAATACATATAATTAAAACATAAAATATACTTAAAATGCATACAAATCGAAAAAGTCTGTAAAATGTTTTTAAAAATGTTTATAACACCAAATTCAGACATCCTCTGATTCTCTGATTCTAGACATGACCTCTTATTCTTCACAATTATCTGATAAGGTATACCTTACTGCATAGGAAAACTCCGTTGCTGATGTTCTCCTGTCCTAAGTTACCCCTGAATTTCCCTCTGTGGTTGAGAAGCATCCAGCCACTTGTTTGTTCACCACTGTCCTTGATCACCCTGGAGGAAACAACAGTCACAAATCACCACGGACTCCTGCTGACCCCATCCAGAGGAAAGAGGAAAGAGGAGGGACAAAAAGAAGCATCTCTTCATTCACAAAACACTCTTCCATTCTGCCTGCAGCCACTTCAGACTATCAGCAATGCTTTCATGTTACTTCAACAAGGCACATATATCAACAGTGCAAAAATAAAAGCAATTCATCTTTGATCCTGTTTTTTTTTTTAAGTTAAAACAACATACAGTTGAAGTCAGAATTACTAGCCCCCCTGAATTATTAGCCCCCTGTTTATCCCCCCCCCCCCCCCCCCCCATTTTTTTTCAACACATTTCTTAACATAATAGTTTTAATAACTCATTTCTAATAACTGATTTATTTTATCTTTGTCATGATGACAGTAAATAATATTTTACTAGATATTTTTCAAGACACTTCTATACAGCTTAAAGTGACATTTAAATGCTTAACTAGGTTAATTAAAATAACTAGGCAGGTTAGGGTAATTAGGCAAGTTATTGTATAATGATGGTTTGTTCTATAGACTATCGAAAAAATATATAGCTTAAAGGGGCTAATAATTTTGACCTTAAAATGGTTTAAAAAAAAAAAAAAAAAAAATTGCTTTTATTCTAAAATTTCCTTGCTCTGTTAAACATCATTTGGGAAATATTTAAAAGAAAATCAACTAGAATTAATTATAATTGTCATTTGTACAGTATGTCGTCCATTTTGCCTGAAATTACTGGATAGACTTGATGAATCTTAAATAGTCTATAGAGCGATTGCAAGTTGTGCAGAATGCAGCTGGAAGGCTTTTAACCAACACCAGTAGGAGGTCACACATTACTCCTGTCCTTAAGGCTCTTCATTGGCTTCCTATTAGTTTCAGAGTAAATTTTAAGATACTGGTAATTACATATAGAGCTCTGCATGGTCAAGCCCCCCTTTATATTCAAGATCTTTTACATGGTCACTCCTGTGGCCGGTCTCTGAGGTCTTCAGGCAAAGACCTTTTAGCCATTCCCAGAACACGTCTTAAGATTAAAGGTACCTTCTGTTTTGTGGTCCCAAGGCTCTGGAACTCCCTCTAGCACTGAGAACTCTGGGATCAGTTGAACTTTTAAAAAAACATTTAAAGACACATCTTTTTGGCCAAGCTTTTAATTAACAGTATGGTGAGCTGGTTTTAGATTGGTGTTACTTTTCTTGGGTATTTAACTTGTATTTAAATGTTTTGTTTTACCTGTTTTATGGTTTTCTTTTATTGTAAAGGAATTTGTGAATTAGGGCTCTATTTTAATGATCTAGGATCTAAGTCTAAAGCGCAAAAAGCATTAGGGGCGTGTCCGAATCCACTTTTGCTATTTTAAGGACGGAAAAATGTACTCTGTGCTGCGGCGCATGGTCTAACAGGGTTGAGCTTATTCTCTTAATGAGTTATGAGTCTGTTTTGAGAATTAACCAATCATAGTCTCATCTTCCATTCCCTTTAAGAGTCAGTTGCGTCGTGCCAATATGGCACATTTGCTATTTACATGGCTGTTTTTGTAAGTGGAAAAACTGAATGGTTCAATAGTGAGCAAACAGCTAAACAGATCATCTGCAGCGTGAGAATAAAGAATGAGCCTCCTCCAATCGGCCTTTACTTTCACTTTCTCTCTTTTGTGGATAAGGAAACAATGTTGTACACTCCACTGAAGACATCCATTAGCCTACATAATTAACTTAGTTTGTTAAGCGCAAAGTTTTGTTTCAAAACTATTTCTAAATTCAGTTTTAATTTCCAGTAAACAAATAAATGAACAATAATAACAAAGTGTGGTCAAAAAACTGAGTTACATCCCAACACATGTCGTTTTCTTATGCCCCATATGGTCCAAAACCCGACAGGTGGACAAATCTAAGCTTGTTTTTAATAAAATAAATGTAAATATGCATATCATAAATAATACTAATAATAACAACATTATACAAAAGCAAGTTGTCGTGAATAAACTGAAAAAAGCAGCTGGTCTATTGCACTATTTTAGTTTCCTTAGCGCCAACAATGCCCCTCTTTTCTAGAGCGGAACACCCATGAGTCCACAAATTGGCACAAATGGATTTGCAATTTAAACAACATGGCGGAAAACAGGAAAATTAAGGTTGCACTGTTCTGAAAATAAGAACACATCAGGGCAAACACATCTTGTGCCTTATTGTGCCGGGTGTATGATAGGGCCCTTAATGTCTGTGAAAGGTGCTACAGTATATAAATAAACCTTTACTTTATTTCACTTACTGAAATTTTGAATCTAGGAGCACAGCAAAATGGAAGTTTGATATTTTCTCAAGAAAAATGTAGAATTTTGCTTCTGCGCAAAACTAATTTTCCACAATGTTTCTGTCACACAAACGCAAGAGACCCAAATGCAAGTGAATGCAAGTTGATTTATTAAACAGGGATAACAGGAATTAATAGCTGGTCTGGATATCACCAGATATCGAGGGAAGGAGTAGAGCAATGATGCATCTCTCAAGGAAATCGACAATGCTTAACAGCGGTAATAAAGTTCTTCAGAGAAACAGATCCAGAGGGGAATCTCTCATGAATATCAACCATGCCAAACAGCGGTAGCAGTTCTTCAGAGCAGCAATTCAAAGTGAATATCTTGTGAGTGTCATCAGTACAAACAGCGGTAAAAATACTTCAATGAAACCAAGCCGTGCTGACAAGTCCAAAAGCAACAGTCTCTATGATCACTCACCACCAGTGGATTCAGCGGAAAAAGCCTAACAGGAACAGACACAATCGTGAACAACAACGAACTGACAACACAAGATACAAACACTGAACAGATAAAGGCGCAGTAACGCGCTGCACCTGTGGTTCATTGATTAACAGCTGAGTGATGCTGGGCACAGCAAGGCACGTGTCCGCTCAGCTGACGACATGTAAACACATACAGCCACGCGGTGAAGGTACACCCAAACAAACACACTCACACCCACGCGAGAAACAGACAGATCCACAACCGTGACAGCTTCAGTGTTTTATGTGGCTTTTGGCATGGTAATATGGTTGCGAGAGCATTTAAAATCAAGTAACTGTGATGTTTAAGACTTTATTTTGGTCTTAGGTCAATCATTCAGTAGATGTTTTTGCCTGTTTTATCCATCAAGAACACCAAAGTGTGTTCACACTGGTAGATTAGTTCAGACTTGAAAAAAAGAAAACAGTTGCATTTCCAGCACCTTTCAAAAAGCTCAAAATGAAATTTCAAACTAAAAAATATGGAAAAGTAAACTCAAAAAAAAAAATGTGAGATTCAACTTTTTGATGATTGCGATACATTTTTTTAGTTAAACTATCACAGAATTAAAAGTACAGAACTATTGGGTATCGCATTAAAAGCAGTGTTGGGGTAAGGTACTTTTTAAAGTAATATATTACAATCTTGAGTTTACAAAAGTAAATTAATATGGTACATTGCGTTAGGGCTGGGCGATTAATGGAAAAGTAATAGAAATCGACATTCAGAATCTATAATCGATCAAATTTTTCCGGGTCGATTGGTTTTCCTACTGCGTGAGAAGTCATGTGGCTATTCGTTTTAGACAATGTGTGTTTTAATTTTTAGTTGTTTAATGTTGATGTTCAATAAAAAATCATACATAGTAGATAGAGTGTGTTTCCCTAAATTATTTCAAAATCAAGTAATGCACCCTTAATTCAAAAATCTCTCACTTGTAATATGTGAGCATATTTATGGTACAAAACTTGTCAGTGAACTATGAGGGCAAAAACTAAAATAAATTAAAAAAAACAATTGTTCATTAATTGCAATCGAGTTAAAATGTTCAATTAATCGAGATTTAGATTTTAGGCCAAATCGCCCAGCCCTTACGTTACTTCTGCATTTTTTATTTATTTTTCCATCTGGGTCTGGAATGAAGTTCATCAGGACTTAGATTAGGATGCAGGAAAGAACCTTCAACTTCAGAAATTCATATTCTGAGTTTGCATTTCACAGGTTTCATTCATCTTAAGAGATACTGAATCTGCTTTGTGCAACTGAGATACATGTTCACATTTAAGCTAGAAATACATACAGTAAGTATCATATTTACAAAACAGACATCTAGACTTAGTCCTGATTTCACATGAGCACGGGGACAGGACAGTTATTAGTCAAAAAATGGGAGAATAAAGTAATTTCCATTACTTTTAATTGAGATATTTTCTTGGAAATTAAAAAAATGATGTGTTACTTCACTAGTTAAGCAATCTGGTTGCATAACTTGCATTACTGTACTTGTAATGCACTACTCCAATGCTGATTATAAGCGTAAGTCTAAAATACCTTTAAAAATAGATTCAATTAAGTTATTTCTGTAGACAGGATGTGATCATTGGATCTGCATGTTCCTTGGTGCCTTCCTACTGTACCTCTGTATGCATTTTACAGCTTTTGGATGCAAAAAAACATAATAAATGTGTGTAGCATGAATGAAAAAATGTGGAGTTTTCTACTTACAGCTACGGTTTGTTCAAGCTAAGAAAATGAGCCAAAATAGCTCTTAAGCCAAGAATATTTAGATTCCAAAAGCAAAACAGCCACTATTCTAGCACATTTACGTCAAAAAATAAGCATTTTCTTGTTTTTAAATCCCCATTATATATTATTAGTCATGGTAATAACGCTCATAATTCCTCACCAACAAAATAAACGAAATAAAGAAACACTGAACGGCAGCCAAAGCTGGCTCAGCATTGCCATGGGTGCTGCCAGAATTTACTCTGAGCTCCATAATCTTCAAAGGCACTCGAGCATGAAAAAAAGCAAGACCTTGTGAAAAAGAGAAGACTTGTGTCACCAGCAGTCTGTACTACATGGGGATCACCACAAGGGCAGCAGATGAAAAGCAGCAGCGGATTGGCAGGACTGTGTGAATGGATGTCTTTATTTGCAGCGGTGGAGCCCTGGAGGTGAGGTGACCCTTCTTTGCGCTGTGGGGGTCCGGCTTAAACACAGCTGGATCTTCATGTAGCTCGGCCAAAGAGGCCCGCTTCTGATCTCTGTCCTACAGGGCTGAAAAGCTGCCCTGTTTCTTTGACACTTTCTGTTTCTGTTTGTGGTGAGCCCGTAGTGGGATGACAAGGAACTCTCTCTCTCTCCTGTGGAAGTGCAATAATGCACAATACATCAACATTCGATTGATCTGCTCGACTTCAAACTGAGCATCAGAATGGGGGAAAGGTGATTAAAATGACTTTGAACATGGCATGGGCTTTGGTGCCAGACAGGTTTGGTCTGGGTATTTGAAACTGCTGATCTACAAGTATTCCATATCCCATACCATTAACAAACAATTGAGCACTTTAAAAAAATGTAAAAAAAAAAATAAAAAAATAATTCCATAAGTAGCACTTGTTGTTTGTATAGACAAATTACCATGTTTGTAAACATTCAGGATGCACGCACAGCGAGGTTGCAGAAAAAAAACGGGAGTGCTAGCATTTACAACGAGGGAATGACATTCGATGCGGTACAAAGTTTGTTGTTGTCTTAGAAATATGATATATTGATTACATATTATATATATTGTTTACATAATGCTTTCAGCCTTTTATAACAGCTTGTCAGCCAGTGATAAGCACAGTTACTCTGCAAAATTAACGTTAAAGTGAGCGCCGTTTGTCTGACAGGTCCATCTGCGATAGCACCCTCCCAATGGATGATGAAATGGCCAAGCACCCACCCCAAGATATACATCTATCTCACTGAAACTCCAAGTGATTTTACAAGAGAGAAGTCTTTGGATGCCAACAATTTTGTTCTGTGTGGTCATGTGCAAGAAATAATGTTCCATGATTACCAGATTCAAAACTATATAGTGCTAAAAACCAAGGTTCTGGCTAGTCAAAGACAAGGAAAGAAGACTGAACTACAGTATACAAGGCCTGGGTTATCATCAACAAGCAAAACAGCTGCATTCTGACAGCGAACTGCACCTGTACGGCAGGGTATGTTAACTTACATTTCATTCTTAGCATTCAGTGTCCGCAGTTTAATTGACCATATTTAACTGTTTTTGCTAAAAATCACTGCTGCAATCAAAAATGAGTAATGTGTATGATTCAGCACAGCGTGAACTTAACTGATATGAAATGAGAACGGCAGAGTCAAGCATTTTTAATTAGGTCGTCACTCCATTCAAAAGAGAAGATACTGGGAAGTCTTGATTTCTGTTGAGACATTCAGTTGGTATGGTCCAAATTTGTTATAAATATGAACGCATCAACCACCTTGCTTCGTTGCTTTGGACAAAAGCATATGCTTTATGACTTAATGTAAATGTTAATTTTTACATAAAGAGAAAATGCTCAGTAAAGAGTGGTTCTGGAGGGCAAAAATGCCTTGCGTAAAGCCAGAGGTCAGAGCAGACGTAAACGTAACTTAAATAATCACTTGTTTCCAGAGGTTTAGACAAAAGCATGTCTAAAGTGGACTCTCCTTTAAAAAAATTTTTTCTTTTTTAAATATTTCCCAAATTATGTTTAACAGAGCAAAGAAATTTTCACAGTATGTCTGATAATATTTTTTCTTCTGGAGAAAGTCTTATTTGTTTTTAATCTTTTAAAAACCATTTTAAGGTCAATATTGTTAGCCCCTTTAAGCTAATTTTTTTTCAATAATTTTTTCAGAACAAACCATCGTTATACAATAACTTGCCTAATTACCCTAACTTGCCTAGTTAACCTAATTAACCAAGTTAAGCCTTTAAATGTCACTTTAAGCTGTATAGAAGTGTCTTGAAAAATATCTAGTAAAATATTATTTACTGTCATCATGGCAAAGATAAAATAAATCAGTTATTAGAAATGAGTTATTAAAACTATTATGTTTAGAAATGTGCTGAGAAAATCTTCTCTCTGTTAAACAGAAATTGGGGGGAAAAAATAATTCAGGGGGGCTAATAAAAATACTGTTGTATATGTACATGTTTGGAATTTATTAAACTCAATAGTAAACACTAAAATTAAAGTTTGACTGTAAAATACTGTAAAAAATGAAATGTTGTAAAATGAAAAAGTACTAAAAAGTATTTACCAATAAGAAGTTGTGGTAATGTTTTTTTTATTGTAAAATGAAATTGCGGTAGGGCCCTGCTACTGTAAAACACATTTACAGGTAAGTTACTGTAAAGGAGTAGTTGCGGTAACTTGCTGGAAACAGTGCTGCCAGTAAGTTATCGCAATTAAATGTCTAACAATGCAATTTGGCCTCAGTTGTTGTAAATTATATATTCAAAAAGGCGGCAACACCAAAGCTCCAAAAATGCAAATTAAAAAGGCTGACATAAAGCGGGTAACGTTTAGAGCACACGGCTCTTTATCAGAGTAAGGTGCTCCTGTTTGTACACTTCCGGATCACATGATCTTCTACTATCTCACAACAAGAAAAAACAAAAAAAATACACATTTATAAATTATACAACTTAGATATTTAAAAAGCGAAAATACAAAAACAAACACTAATATTGAATCACAAACTATAGAAAACAGAATATAACAAGGAAATACAACAAAATATAGCCAAAAAACCTTTATACCCAAACACCTAATTAAAACGTTTTCTATCAGTTGTGATGCAATATTATAGTTTGTTTTTGTATAAGTTGTATAATTTACAGATGTGTATTTTTTTCGTTTTTTTCTTGTTGTGAGATAGTAGGAGATCATGTGATCTGGAAGTGTACAAAAAGGAGCACCTTACTGTGATGAACACTGTCTGATGAAGAGCCGTGTGCTCGAAACATTACATGCTTTGTGTCAGCCTTTTTAATTTAATCAATTTGCTTTTTTGGAGCTTTGGTGTTGCCGCCTTTTTGAATATATAATTTGCACTTTTTGCGTTTTGGCTGAGCACCCAGTTAAAAGTGATGTGCATGCTTTTGTACATTTTTTATTGCCTCAGTTGTTGTACCAATTGACAATTGTATTTGTAGAACTGTTCCTGGAGCAAAACAAAAACATTTGGTTCTAGCATTTGTTTAAAGTAAATCCCAGGTGGAGAATTATTCCTCACATACGGTCTTATCTACGGTTGTCAGCCATACAGACACATACACCAAGATCCATATGCCAACCCCCACAATCTGCCATAAAATATGACAACACCTCAAGCAGGATGCATCTCGTTAAATCTAAAAATATTGACATGCCTCCACACAGCAAGGATCAGGCGTGTTCCGTTTGGCAATGTGCATCCAAGTTGTCTCACACACACAAACACACATATACACACAATTATAATGCATTGCAGTAAAACATATTTTTGTAGTTTTTTTAAACAACTGAGTACATTTCTTTCTAATTTAAATCAAATGTAAATCACAGCGCTCTACCAGATAAGTATGATTAAATTTATTCAAATGACAAGCACCAAACAGGGTCTGCACTTCTAATAACTTATTAAACAAATCACAGGAGGTCAGCGCCAATAGCCTAGTGGTTAAGTGTGCCGACATATAGCACCATGGTGCTCCCGAGTTTAATTCCTGGCTCGAGGTCGTATGCCAACCCTTCCCATCTCTCTGCTCCCAATGCTTTTCTGTCTCCACTATCCTATACCAATAAAAGGTGAAAACCCCCTAAAAAATAATTATAAAAAAATAAATTAATTACAGGAGAAAAGAAAAAACAAACGTTTCGGCTTTTTTCTAAATAAAATAAAAAAATTTTTTTAAAAGGTTTTGGCTTTTCTTTTCTACTGTGAACTTGTCATTTGAAGAAATTTGGTCACAGCACCAAACTTATCTGGTAGAGTGTGGTGATTTACATTAGTTTAAATTCCTAATTTGAATGAAAAATGTTGTCATTTAGAGCTCTTTTGCCTACAATAACAAAAATGCAACCATGTTTTCAGATATGTTTATATTCATTATTTAGACATAAAAAAAAATCTGCATCAGATCAGGGTATGCGTTTACTATGGGCAATGTGATGCTTCCATGCTGCTAATGTATTAAAAAAAAATTATTTATTGGATTCACTAATTTTTTTTTTAAGGTAAGTGGTTGCAAACTATAGAAGTTTTTTCTAACAAAATGAAAATGAAAATTCAAATATCTAAAAAGATCAAATAATAAATCAAACTCTCAAAACAACTACACAAATGATAAATCAAATGCTCAAACTATCAAAAAATAAATCAAAATGCATTCTCAAATGAGAGATCAAATGCTCAAATTCATTAATTTTCTTTTCGACTTAGTCCCTTTATTACACACAGCGGAATAAACCGCCAACTTATCCAGCATATGTTTTACGCAGCTGATGCCCTTCCAGCTGCAACCCAGTACTGGGAAACATCCATACACACTCATTCACACACATAGACTACGGACAATTTAGCATATCCAAGTCACATGTTTTTAAACTTGTCGGAGAAACCAGAGCACCCCACGAACACGAGGAGAACATGCAAACTCCACACAGAAATGCCAACTGACCCAGCCAGGGCTTGAACTAATGACCTTCTTGCTGTGAGGCGATTGTGCTACCCACTCCGCCACCTTGCTGCCCCAGTTTGATTTATTTGATATTTTTAGCCATTTGAATTTTCCTTTTCATTTTGTTAGGAAAAAAAGTTCCATAGCAAACGATTTATATGGGCTGAAATAAAACAAATTACATTTAGAAATGTTCAACTTAATTTGTTTGTTTAAATGTAGCCCATATATATTGTTTGCAACCTCTTACCTTAAAAAAATTGAGTGAATCCAATAATTATTTTTTCAGTGGCAATAGTAAACAAGCACCCTGACAACCTGAAAAAAAAAGGCATAATGGGGGGGGGTTGACAAAGTTTTTGGTTCCTTTTCTGGACTCTGAAAATATGGTGACCCTTGCTTTCTGTGGAGGATGGGAGAACTCTCGGATTTCATCTAAAATATCGAATAAAATATAATTTGTGCTTCCAAAATGAACGAAGGTCTCAGGGGGTTGGAATGACATGAGGATGAGTAAATAAAAACAGAATTTTAATTTCTGTGTGAACTAACCTATTGAATCTATTGAATAAAGCACTTCACAGAGAATGTAAAGGTCCCGTGAAGTGCTTTGAAATGTGCATTTTTATTCAATGTTGGACGTAATCTCAACCGAAACACAAAGAGAGGGTAGGCCAGTGTAGCTCCTCCCCTTTTTTAAAAACAGCCAATAGTGTTTTGTATTATCACCGCGCTGCCAGTGACAGTGGTTGAGCTCAAGTGCAACAAATGAAAAGCAAATTTGAAGCGTCTTTAAAGAGGTGGGGCATGTCAGATACTGAAGAGCATTTGATTGGTTATGATTTGATGAGAAACTGAAGTATGATGTAGCGTGAATAAAACCCTTCATCCATTTAGGCAGAAGTGACAAACTACAAGCTTTACATGTTTATATCAGTTCTAGATCCTCTAAACGCAAATTTTGGCACTGTTTTGGAGCACACTAGCTTATAGATATCCTTAAAAACTAACAATATTGATACTAACAATCTAAAAAATGTTATTTTAATTTCATGGGACCTTTAACACTTCAAATCTGATAAAATAATCTGTACAATCATCAAAATTATCATGGTTTAACTTTGTAGTGGCAGAACTAGGTAAAAAAATCTGCCTGCTTATCTTGTGGTGGGTGCCTTGTGTTACTGTGTAAACTGCAGCTTCAGTATTTCATTTGCATGACATAGTGTTGAGAGAATAATAACAATGATGTTCAAATCAAAACAACTCAACTCAAAATGCTGAAAAAAATGCCAAAGCATTTGCTAAGCGGCATTCCAAAGATTAACGTGGAAATGATGCTATTGTGCCACTGTTTGCTCTTTTCGAAATCAAGATTATGAACCTTCGCCAAGCTATTGTAAACAGAAACTAGAGAAAAGGTATGTCTGATTACAGTGGGCGACGCTGCTAGGTATACAGTATTAAAGGGATAGTTCACCCAAAAGTACAAATGTACTCGCTGTTTACTCACCCTCAAGTGATTCCAAATCTTTATGAGTTTATTTTTTGTGATGAACACAAAAGAAGATATTTTGAAGAATGCTAAAAACCTGTAACCATTGACTTTCATTGTAGGACAAACAAACGGAAGTCGATGGTTTCCAGCTTTATCTTCGTTTGTGTTCATCAGAAAAACAATATAAAGTCAAACAGGTTTGGGACAAGTAAAGGGTGAGTAAATGATGACAGAATTTTCAGTTTTGGGTGAACTAGCCCTTTAAGTAATGGATGAATAAAAGAAATAGACAACGTTAACATCAATCACAGTAAAAAAAAAAGTTGAGATTTAAAAAAATAATAATGAATGTTTTGTGCAATATTTGACATGCCGGCCTCATCCCACACTAAACCTCAAGATTCAGACACTTATGCAACCTTAAACTGCCTCTAAAAAAATCCAAAACACACACACAGATGAGGAAAAAAACACCCCAGCACCGCAACTTGTTAGAACATTCCAGCGATGCCTTTATCTTTGACTCAATATTCCCATTCCGTTTCAATTTTCTGACAGATTCCCGACATTCCAGAAAGCCGAGGCAGGTGTTGTGCATTATCTGTTCACCTCGCACTCCGGATCTGTCTGCGCCCTGAGACACTCGACCCATCCGTATAAATCTAGCTTAATGCTCTCGGTGGCAACAAACTCATCGCTTTTGCTTCGGCTGCTGCTGTCAGACTCATGGATCAAAGTTCTGGCTTTGTTCTCCAAGCAGTTGCTTCTAAAACATGTGGTTCAGGGGTTGCTGTACATCACTCAGGTAGAAGAAAAGGGGATGTTTGTTGCTGGTGAATAAATAAGAGCGTGCAGGAATGACTTCAAAAGCGGATTATGATTCCAAAACTTAAAAGGATACAGGCAGTTTACACCAAAAAATGTAATTCTGTCATGATTTACTCTTTGTTCCAAACCTATTTGACTTACTTTCTTCTGGTGAACACAAAAAATATACTGAAAATATAAAAACAGCCATTGAGTTCCATTATATATTAGGTTTTGTTCCTACGTATGTCAATGGCTACTTTTTTTTTTTCTTAACATTCTTCATAATATCTTGCTTTGTGCTCATCAGAAGAAAGAAATGCATAAACATTTAGAACCACTTGAGTGTGAGTGAATGGTGAGGAAATGTGAATATTTGTTTGGGAGTACAATCCATTTAAAATAAAGATATGACTGCAAAAATAGCATATTATTGCACCATTTGACCTTTTCTTCAACTCTTTGTCTTGTTTTTAAGCAAACAATTGTACATATTGTTAAAAAAAAAATAAAAAAATTTGTAGAACATTTGTTATAAATACTTGCACTGAAATCATTTTGTTACTTGAAATTCAATAAATTACTAATACGGTGGGTGCGGAAAGTATTCGGACCCCCTTAATTTTTTTTTTATTCTTGTTATAGTGCAGCCATTAGCTAAAATCATTTAAGTTCATTTTTTCCTCAATGTACACACAGCACCCTATGTTGACAGAAAAACACAGAATTGTTGACATTTTTGCAGATTTATTAAAAAAGAAAAACTGAAATATCACATAGAAGCACTTTTTTGATCTATACAGCCATGTCTTTTTGGGAAAGATGCAACAAGTTTTTCATACCTACATTTGGTATCCTCTGCCATTCCTCCTTACAGATCCTCTACAGTTCTGTCAGGTTGGATGGTAAACGTTGGTGGACAGCCATTTTAGGTCTCTCCAAAGATGCTCAATTGGGTTTAAGTCAGGGAACAGTCACGGAGCTGTTGTGAAGCCACTCCTTCATTATTTTAGCTGTGTGCTTAGGAGCATTGTCTTGTTGGAAGGTAAACCTTCAGCCCAGTCTGAGGTCCTGGGCACTGTGGAGAAGGTTTTCGTCCAGGATATCCCTGTGCTTGGCCTCTTTCCCCTTGATTGCAACCAATTGTCCTGTCCGTGTAGCTGAAAAACACCCCCACATCATGATGCTGCCACCACCATGCTTCACTGTTGGGACTGTATTGTACAGGTGATGAGCAGTGCCTGTTTTTCCTCCACACATACTGCTTAGAATTAAGGCCAAAATGTTCTATTTTGGTCTCATCCGACTAGAGAATCTTATTTGTCACCATCTTGAAGTCCTTCAGGTGTTTTTTTAGCAAACTCCATGCAGGGTTTCATGTGTTTCGCACTTAGGAGAAGCTTCCGTCGGGCCACTCTGCCATAAAGCCCCGACTTGTGAAGGGCGGCAGTGATGGTTGACTTTGTAAAACTTTCTCCCATCGCCCGACTGCATCTTTGGAGCCACAGTGATCTTCGGGTTTATCTTTACCTCTCTCACCAGGGCTCTTCTCCCCTGATAGCTCAGTTTGGCCGGACGATCAGCTCAAGAAAGGGCTCTGGTCATCCCAAACGTCTTCCATTTAAGGATTATGGAGGCCACTGTGCTCTTAGGAACCTTAAGTGCAGTTATTTTTGTAACCTAGGCCAGATCTGTGCCTTGCCACAATTCTGTCTTTGAGCTCTTCCAGCAGTTCCTTTGACCTCATGATTCTCATTTGCTCTGACATGCATCGTTAGCTGTAAGGTCTTACACAGACAGGTGGTGTGGCTTTCCTAATCAAGTCCAATCAGTGGCTGTTGCTCAATTCCAAGAACGCTGAGAACAGGCTTGCGTTCTTGTGAAGACCGGTCTTGCCAAGTTACCTCAGAAGAACGAACTCGGGAGATCGCGAGAACAGAGAACGCGTCCTGTGAGAAATTAGATGCTGCGTTCTTACCTGGTTCTTCCTGATGGTCACATGACCTTCAGCATTCATACAACGATTTATTGTTTTTCCCCTTTGCACAATATATATTATGCATAAAGACCTTACAAATATATGTAATACAAAACTGATTTTAATAGGAATTTCAGCAAATAAACACCCTTAATGTGTTTATGCCTTTATTAAGATTTTCATATTAAGGTTTACTTTCAACGTTTCATTTAGGGAAACTCCCGAGACAAATAAGTTATATCTCTGAACTTCAATAATAAATCTATGTATATGAAATGCTGCGCTTCCCACCTCCTTTATTTAACCGCAATGACTTCTGGGACTTCTCGAGCGAGTTCTGCGCTCAAGTCTGCATCGATACATCCTCGATATCAAGAACACATCCGGGAACTTTCACGTGTCCTCTGTTCTTGAGTTTTGGAACCAAACTTTGACGGTTGATGATGACGTTACACGGGAACATGAGGACACAAGATCGCTGAAGAACGCATATTGAGAAACAGCCAGTATAATCAAACACAGCTGGACCCAAATCATGGTGTAGAACTATCTCAAGGATGAGCAGACGAAATGGACATCACCCGAGTTAAATATATGCGTCTCACAGCAAAGGGTCTGAAAACTTAGGACCATGTGATATTTCAGTTTTTATTTTTTAATAAATCCGCAACAATGTCAACAATTCTGTGTTTTTCTGTCAATATGGTGTGCTGCATGTACATTAATGAGGGAAAAAAATTACTTATTATTTTATCTGCAATACACCACAAGTTACATATTTAAGGGGGTCTGAATACTTTCCGTACCCACTGTATTATTCTTAATTCAGTTTTAATGTAGTTTTAGTTATTTTAGGTCTAAGTAAGTGTCAGGAAAACCACCTCTCACTCAACATCAGCAAAACCAAGGAGCTGGTGGTGGATTTCAGGAGAGAGAAAAAAGAACACACTCCCATCACCATCAATGGGACACGAGTGGAGAGAGTCAGCACTTTCACGTTTCTTGGAGTACACATCGCTGAGGATCTGACATGGACTGCCCACATAGATGCAGTGCTGAGGAAGGCACAACAACGCCTCTTCTTCCTCAAGCGTCTCAGGAGGTTTGGAATGAGCCCCCACATCCTCCGCTCGTTCTACACCTGCACTGTGGAGAGCATCCTCACTGGCTGCATCACCACCTGGTACGGAAACAGCATCAGCAGCAATCGCAAAGGTCTACATAGGATCGTGCGAACTGAAGGACGCGTAGTAGGAGGTGAGCTTCCCTCCCTCCAGGACATCTATACCAGGAGGTGCATGAGGAAAGCCAAGAGAATCATCAGCGACTCCAGCCACCCAAGCCATAGACCTTTCTCTCTGCTACCCTCAGGCAGACGGTTCCGCAGCATTCGGTCACGCACCAGCCGACTGAAGGAAAGTTTCTTCCCTCAGACTATCAGGCTGATGAACACTTAACACACCCCACACAAACTCTTCCATACCCCGCACTGCACACCATCAAGATGTAGCATGCACTGCACTTTAACAAATCCATACTTAAAACAATACTGCCTACGTATTGCTGTCAACATTGCCAATTTTACATTGTCTTGTTTTTTTTGTGAGTATGTTGTTGTATTTTGCACTGTCTGTATTTTGCACTGTCTGTATTTTGCACTGTCTGGAGCCAGCACCTAAGCTTTTCACTCATCATAGCACACGTGCTGCTGATGATGTGACAATAAAAGTGATTTGATTTGATTTTGATTTGAAGTTAGGTGAAAAAATTCGGAATATTTATTTGGCAACTAACTTACAAAAAGTTATTTTAATGATGACTGAAATTTCAGTTTTGAGCGAACTATCCCTTTAAGAACAGAATTTATGACAATGACTTCATAGAACTTAATTAATAATAATCTTTTACATTTTATATAGCACTTTTCCAGACACTAAAAGTGCTTTACACATTAGGGGAATCTCTTTATCCACCACCAGTGTGCAGCATCCACCTGGATGACGCAACGGCAGCCATATTGCGCCAGACTGCACACCACACGCCAGCTGATTGGTAGAGAGGAGACAGAGTGATGAAGCCAATTATGATATGGGGATGGTTATGAGGCCAAGATGAACGGAGGCCAGTGGGCATCTTTGGCCAGGATGCTGGGGTTAAACCCCTACTCTTTTTCGAAGGACATCTTAGGATTTTTAATGACCACAGAGAGTCAGGACCTCAGTTTAACGTCTCATCCGAAAGACTGCGTTCACTGAGCAGTATAGAGTCCCCATCAATATACTGAGCATTAGGACCCATACAGACCGCAGGTTGAGCGCCTCTCGCTGGCCTCACTAACACCACTTCCGGCAGCAACCTAGCTTTCCCATGTGGTCTCCCATGCAAGAACTGACCAGGCGCAGCCCTGCTTAGATTCAGTTCAATTAAAAAAGGCTTTAAGAATGATTTTGCCACTTTAAAAAAAATAAAAAGCAAGAAGAATGTAAAACATGGGAGAAAAAAACAAAGAAAAAATATCCAATTTATGAGATGGTAGTTATGGTATGAAATTAGTGCCCATTAGTGAGGCAGTATCTGATGCATATGGCAGTTCAGATCTGGAGAAAGTGCTGACTGATCGGCCTCATGTCTTCAACTGGCATCTCTCAGTTTGAGTCCATCTGCTCAGAACAGCCAGAAAGTGATCCCTCATGAGCAACACGGCATTAGCATATCAGCATTGCAAGAATTCATTCCTGCCTTGCAAAAAGATTACTTCACTCCATGCTAGCAAATGTTTAATATGCGCATCAGTTTGCAGATCTCACAAAGCTCCATTGTTTCCCTATCAGTAGATTTTCCTATTAGCAATATTTCTGCCTGACACGTTTATGCAGAAACATTTCTGAAATATCTCAGGTCTTAAATACTGGTGTGGGTTTGCATTTGCATTCCATCAAATCTCCAGCGTCCCATATTTTAAGCGTTTCGCCCATATTTCAGGCCATGTGGCAACAGATGACAACATTCCTGGGATTTATGAATAACCAGAGTGTCGTTGCGCCGGCTGTGCGGCCCGTTCGCTCCTATTTTCGTGACAACATGATTGGTTGGTGACTTCCCAAGAGGATTAGAAGAAACCTCAGTGTTGATATTTTCCCTCATTTGTGCTTTTGGGGTTTATAGATTTCCAGATTCATTGCAAAACCAATAGCAGGGAAGCATCCAAACACGCAGGTTTGAATCGTGCTGAAGGAAAATGACTCGCAAGGAAAAAGAAGCAAAAGAGCGAATGCTGTTGGAAGAGATTAGACCGCTGGTGCTTTTATGACCTGGAGTCAAGGATGTTTTAGATAGAGGCGCACATTTAAAAACACCTACAGAAGATGAGGAAACCAAGCGCAAAAATATAACTGATAAAAAAGTTGTTCATTTAAAAGAACAGCCCTGTTCAATCAATTAAATTTGGAACTATTATCAGACATTTTGGTTGCCACAGGCATTTTGATTGGTTGATAATCCTGCCAATGCAACAATGCCTATAACTACAGTATCATGTTCACAACAGCTTTGCAAAAAGCGATGCAAATATTGAAATGAAAGTGAAATTTTTTAAATAAAAAACACATCTAATTATTAATAAAAACTACAGTTATGAATGTAACATAACAGAAAAAGCTACATGCACATACACTACCCGACAAAAGTCTTGTCACCCATCCAAGTTTTAGGAATAACAAATAATAACTTGACTTCTAGTTGATCATTTGGTATCAGAAGTGGTTTATATGAAAGGCAAAGGCCTCTAGATTACGCTTATTTTACCAAAATAAAATGATTATGCCTTTAATGATTTAATTAGGACAGTAAGGTCTGACTTTGCTTAGACAAAAGTCTTGTCACTTAACAGAAATAATGTACAGTATAGAATATAAAGTCATGGTGCAGTGGACAAAGAATTAATATTTGTATATGACTCCCATGAGCTTGGACGACTGCATCCATACATCTCTGCAATAACTCAAATAACTTATTAATAGTCATCTGGAATGGCAAAGAAAGTGTTCTTGCAGGACTCCCAGAGTTCATCAAGATTCTTTGGATTCAACTTCAATGCCTCCTCCTCCATCTTACCCCAGACATGCTCAATAATGTTCATGTCTGGTGACTGGGCTGGCCAAACCTGGAGTACCTTGACCATCCTTGCTTTCAGGAACTTTGATGTGGAGGCTGAAGTATGAGAAGGAGCGCTATCCTGCCCTCTCCTGTGGATTGTAATGTAATGGGCAGCACAAATGTCTGGGCCTCATGCTGTTGATGTTGCCATCCACTCTGCAGATCTCTCTCATGCCCCCATGCTGAATGTAACCCTAAACCATGATTTTTCCTTCACCAAACTTGACAGATTTCTCTGAGAATCTTGGGTCCATGCAGGTTTCAATAGGTCTTCTATGGTATTTATGATGATTGGGATGCAGTTCAACAGATCATTCATCGGAAAAGTCTACCTTCTGCCTCTTTCCCAAATGATCCACTAGAAGTCAAGTTATTATTTGTTGCTCTTAAAACGGGGATCGACGACAAGACTTTTGTCAGGTAGTGTATGTGTAGATGGATGGATGGATGGACATATATCTACAGAGTCAAGCCCAAAATTATTCATGACTGTACATGCACATACATACATACATACATACATACATGCTATTTAAATAAAATAAATATATATATATATATATATATATATATATATATATATATATATATATATATATATATATATATATATAAATATCTATATATATATATATATATATATATATATATATATATATATATATATATATATATATATATATATATATATATATAAATATCTATATATATATATATTTTTTTTTTTTTTTTTTTTTTTTGAAAAATGTATTTTAAAAAGATATAACCTTGACTCACAGAAAAATATTTTAAATTATATTTTTCCTTGATCAAAAAAAAAAAAAAAAAAAGACTGAAAAATTGTTGTAAATGGTCCATAAAACATTACGACTATTAATACTCAACATCGTAAATTATGAATATAATAATATCAAAAATAATTGGTATAATTAATACCCAAAAAACTTTTTACGACAATAAAAGGTATTGGTAAAAAATTAAATTGTATTTAGAAAAAGTGTAAACACACACAAATTATCAAGACCAAAATGAAGACAACACATAAGATACACTTTTTAACGTAACACATCAACACAAATATTATTTTGTGTCCCAAACAAGCAGAGCGACCTTTATCTATTCATCTCAGACTTCCAGCATGCGACGCCACTTTGAGTGTGTTTGTTTGTTTGTTCACAGCAGGCGTCTTTTATGAGCCAATGATGGACGTTTAAGTAGTGACTCTGATGAACAACACAAGAGTGATGACAGCCTGTCATTTCAGCAGTGTAAATCAGACTCTCCCTGTGATTATCAGTTAGATGTGGTGTGTGAGGAGTGTTTGCTTGTGTTTATACGACCTCTGCGGTCTTCGCTGGAGAAAAGCGCAGCGTGTCAGGAGTATTCGATGGAATGAGGAGCAAATTAATTCACCTTACAAACACACTCCAGTCTCACCTGCCTTAACTTGCTCGGTCGATGGGCAAAATCATGGAGAAAATTCCTTCTGGTGAAAAGCAGAGGCAGACGAGGGGAACGTGGGCTGGGATGGCCAACAGCATTGGACAAGTCATTTCCTAAAACACAGTACACATTTGTGTTAGCAATCATCATCATCATCATGTGCACATTTGCTTCTTTTTTTCTTAAATTAGAGTCCTCAATTACTGCTTCATCATTATAAAGGTGATTTGAATGGCTAATTTTATGAACTAAATGAACATCAATGGTTTTCTGCACAAGCTCAGATATATGTTATTGAAGTTACACGGTTACAATTAATCAGGGTTAATATTATATTGTTTGCATAAACCCAATTTAGTGGCATGGTTAAATTGATGCTTATTTTTAGTAAAATCACAATCTAAGAAATGCTGGATAACTTAAACCCAAATTGGGTAAAATATGGACTAACCCACAGGTGTCAAAGCCAGTTCCTCAAGGGCCGCAGCCCTGCACAGTTTAGTTCCAACCCTGCTTTAACACACTTACCTGTAGGTTTCAAACAAGTCTGAAGGACTCAATTAGTTTGATCAGGTGTGTTTAATTAAGGTTGGAACTAAACTGTGCAGAGCTCCGGCCCTCCAGGAACTGGCTTTGACACATGTGGACTAACCCAAACATTAGCCGCGTTTCCACTATCGCGCCTAAAGCGAGCAAACCAGGGCCAGTCGTGTTTCCACTGTCCATTCCGAGGTCTAATGAGGCCAAAGCGGGCTTCCTCTGGGCCAGCGGTTGGCCTTTTTCGCAGTGATAAGAGAGGCGGAGTTTGCCCAAGTCTGGTAAAGATGGCGTGTCGCCATTACACTGATTTTCCGATCGCACAGGAATACATGCGGCATAAAAAAAACAAATAAATAAGGGTAAGAATAACATATAGCTGGTCAGTTTAACATATTTGGATAGGATGATCTTAATCAGATCGTGCAAACAGAGCATTTTTTGGGTGAGTGAAACTATCAGAAACTACCTTCTTTTCTGTCATCCAGTCCTCTGCAGTGCTGCTTTACAAACGGATTGGGAAAAACTGCAAGTAAAAATGTAAACAAGTGTTTATGTTTTTATATGACGTGGTAAAATGTAAAAAAATCATTTTAAAATGTGGAGCTTTATGAGTGATAGCTGCTGAGCACAACAAAATATAGGCTATAGCCTATATATTTATTACTTGCTCTTATGTCCTGAAACACTTACGGTTTCCTTTACTTAAGATAACCGAATAATATGCAACATCCCTAAATTATTCTCTTAAATAAAGGGGAATTACCTATTAAGTGTCATAAAGCCTAGGGAAATATGAATATGTTTTAGGTCCCTGCGGAGCATTTGGGCTGAATGTTTGACGGCATCTACCTAAGTGAGGATGTTATAAAATACATTTTATACCGAGTTATTACTGGACAATTTCTGTGGTTTTATATTATGGATGGTGCACTGGGTCATCCCTCCGTTAGTGGCGAGACCACTCCATGCACAATGCCAACAGTCAGTCGGCAAGTAAACATAAATAATGAATAAAAATACATAGGTCTGTGCGTATGTAATACTGTACAGTAACATGTCATTTGTTTGTTTCGGTTGTCTTCATTTTAATTGTTTTGTGTGCTTTGTCTGCCTGATTCCAGCTGAACTGGGCGGGTTGTGTGACGTTTAATTCAGGGGACGTTCTGGGGTGGGGTTTGCGTGATGCGATGCAAGCTACTAGCCCGACAGTGGAAACATGACATGATTTCGGCCTCACTGTTCATGCTCCCGGGCTATTGGCACGGCCCAGCCTGATAAATGCCCTGGCTCGCACTGGCCTGGCAGTGAAAATGTGGCTATTGGGTTACATGTGGTCCTTTTAATTTAAAAAGATTGACCCATCAGTTGTGTTTAGTCCCTATTATACCCAGAATTGTGTTGTAATAACCCGGCATTTTTAGTGCATGGTTCATTTTTCATGATAGTTTGATTGTGAAGTATATTTGAGACTACAGATTGCATGTGAGACTATAGTTTATAATATTAAAACCTAAACACATGAATGTTTCAGTACACACTTCTGATATGTAGAAATTAACATCTACAAGAAACTATTCGAAAGCAAAAACCTTGACCATTCAGTCCTTTAATGGTTGCCTCTTGTGACATCATGTCCTGTTTTTAGTTCATTTCGATGACTTTGGCCTGTGTTGAGTTCATATTTGAATCAAACCACACCAGAGTTTGTTTGGGAGCGGATCAAAACCCATTTTTTCAGCTCTCTGTCCACTTTTCTGATTCAAATGGCAGCATTCACGCTTGAACTGCGATAACACCAGAGTTAAATCACACAAGAGTGAACACACACACTAAACTTTAAACAAAAAAAAAACGTGAGAATGTGAAAACGAAAAATGTACTTCTTTCAAAGAGGAAACAAATTATTTTTTTCAGTTATTATTTTTAAATTGACACTTTCTTTCTTTTTTTCTTTCTGAATGAATATGCTTTCCATTGATGTATGGTTAGGATAGGACAATATAAGGCTAATATAAAACTATTTGAAAATATTCAATCTGAGAGTTCCAAATAATTAAAATATTTAGAAAAAAAATCAGATCTTAGCCAAGCATAGTCAAAATTTTGTTTTAACATTCAGTATTAATTTACAAAACATCTTCACAGAACATGATCCTTTACCTATTCCAATGGTTTTTGGCATAAAAAAACACTTTTTTTTTGGCTATTGGAAAAAAAAATCCAGCTCAGCATATTGGGCCCTATCATACACCCAGCGCAATAAGGCGCAAGACATGTATAGTGCGATTTCTTGCTAGTTTCAGATCAGCGCAACTCTAATTTTCATGTTTTGCACTACGTTGTTTCAATAGCAAATCCATTTGCGCCACTTTGTGGACTCATGGGTGTGCTATTCTGGAAAGGAGGTGTGTTAAGGCGGATTGTTGGGGCATTGTTATTTTGAGGAACTGAAATAGACCGCGCCATTGACCATCTAACAGCTGGTCTAAAGTCCTTATTACACACAGGATGTGCAGAAATACACAAATATCTGTCGGGTTTTGGAGATGTATGTATCACCATATGGGGCATAAGAATAGGACTTGTGTTAGAATAGAACTCAGTTTTTTAACCACACTACATTATTATAGTTCATTTATTCGTTTTCTGGAAATTAGAACTGAACTTAGAAATAGTTTTGAAACAAACCTTTGCGCTTAACAAACAAAATTGAATATGTAGGCTAATGGATGATATGGTATTCTTCAGTGGAGCATTCATTAGTGAAGCGTTCAGAATTTTTAAATTCAGATGGTTCTACAGAACAATATATTTGCAAATTAGAAGAATATCGTAATCTTTTGTTGTTTGTGTATTTGTTCCCCCATTGATGTCACGCTGGTAGACAAGGAAGACAAGGATGGTTATCTTTTAACAGTTTTATCAGATAGAGAGCAGATCTTCTAGTAAACACCAGATAAAAATATTCACTTCCCTTGATCAGTTTGAAAGACTCGAAGACTCAAAAGGAACATTCATGCAAGAAGGAGAGAAGACGAAGGAGCAAAGATGAGGACAACCTGACTTCAATACCGGCCGATGACTGAGAGGAGAAGGTAGGGTTTTATAGTGTCCTTGGGTGATGGGGAACAGGTGCAAGTAATTAGAATGCCGGTGAGAGTATACGGAATTGGATGGAGGTGGTTTGTGAGGGAGAGCGATGATTGGGTGTGCAGGAACGAGCCGGGGATGTGACAATTGACTTCCATTATGATTTCATTTTTTGATTGCAAAGCCTTGACACCATATAACCATGCATTCTTGATTGTTGGTGGTTTTCTCTGTAAGAAAAAGGTAACGTTTTTTATTTATACTGTTGATCATCAGTGGGCACCATTAACCCTTTAGATAGGCCTGTGCAAAAGAAAGTTTCTGGCTTTTATATAGAGTTCTATAGAGTGCATGCATAAACACGCTTACTATGTTCTAAGAGTTGAGGTATACTCCATGAAAGCCAGAAACTAAGCTTTTTTAGCACTGCAACTGATGATCAACAGTAAAAATTACACATTTTACCTCTTTCAAACAACCAACAATAAAGAATGCATGATTATACGCTGTCATGGCTTTGCAATCAAAGAATGTCATTACAATGGAAGTCAATGGGGCAAGAACATTGAGTGTATTGTTGAGTTTATGAAAGCTTTCTTAAAATATCAATCAACATAGGATTTGTTGCTAAAAATCCTTACATCCGCTTAAACACAGAGAAAGTTCTGGCCAAATTAAGCCTCAAAATCACCCTAAAGTGGATGAAAAGTAACATAAGGGTTAACATTTCTCCCTGATTTCAACATCAATTCTGAAATCTACTGACACTGCCCGGAAACACAAGGTTATCTTTATATTAGCATTGAACCACTCCATTCTATCCATAACACAGACATCAGCCAGAAATTCAAGACATCCACTTTAGCCACTGAGACAGGTTTGGCAGCACGTGCACATTGTTCTTAATGACTCAATATAGAGTAGCGCGGGAGGTCAGAGGAGGTGTCTGATCAGAATTCAGCTTCATATTCGGCTGGGTTCACAAAGGCCAAGCTTGTTTCGACAGAGACCGCAGGCACACGCAGCTCACAGCTGTGCACACTTGTAAAACGCTTTTCAGCCTATAATGAATCCTCATTGAAGCATGAAGTGCTGGGCTGCTGATCAGCTGAGTCACATTTCTAGTGATGCCCAGGTAAAAAACATCTGAATGAGGAGCACGCAGGAGTCAAGTAAACATGATCTGGGAATCATGTATACAGTATGTTGCATTTCCAACTGTGACTCTACGATCAACCAATAAATCAATCAGTCTATTTTATTAGAAACATTCCTTTCAGGTGCATCAGAAAATATCAGAGAGTAGCACTTGATTTTGTTTAGTGCCTATAAAAACTCTGATAATGATAATGACAAACACAGGCTCACAGGGAAAATGTGCCCAGGAATACATTTCTGAGAACCAAGAATTATGTGTCTCGAGTACATAATTGTTGCATTTTGTGTGTAAAACGAACACTATGGGGCAGTACCGCTCCCTGTATGCCCCTGTATGGAAGGCTTTTCAGACTGGTTCATGTTTCAGTTCTTTTTTCATGACTGGTTTGCTCATTAGCTCATTGCAAACGGCACCAGACTTGGGAGATGGAGCGTGCTGGGGTTCGAGTCCGGCAAACCAGTGAAAATGAAACCCAATACAAAGATGGCTTTTCTCTTCTAATTTGTTTTCTAAAACACACAATCGGTTGTGTTTTAGGGAAGGGGGCTGGGTGGGTCAGTTGATATAAAGCTGAAATATTATACATGATGACAAGCCAACGGGCCTCTCTCACAGATGCGCATGAGAAGGATGTTAAGATACTCAGAAATATACACAGCGGCCTCTTGTGGATTTACAAGAAATGGCATGTATGAGACAACGTGCCCCCTGTAACGTATTTGAGATTGTCAAAAGTATACACAGTGCCCTCTAGTGGATTTCTTAAAACAAAAACTGCCACAAAACGCAGTCCAAGGTTTTATTTGTCGGTTCTCAAAAATGTAGCCCTGGTTGACAATGAGACTGGGTTGGTAATGAGACATAAACATGAAAACAAAGGGCACTGTGTTCACTTTGTGTTGACATTGAGAGATATATTTACTGTCAGGTTAAAGTAGCTCAAGGTGACTTTTAAGGCTTTGTAAATACTGCTGATGTTTGAAAAAGAGGGTGCATAAATAGAGGTGGATGTTTCAGCTATGTATAATCTGAAAATGTATTCAAATGTTATTGAAAACTGTAGCAGTCTACATTTTTGTCATGCTCTTTAAAGATGTAACTCACTGAAAAATGAGAAGTGCCACTTGTCACAGATGCAGTTTTTATTAATAGTTTGAATTAGTTTTTGATTTAATTATAGACCATTTCAATGTGGTGATGTCATTGGCCCATGAACATTTTCTGCTTATTATGAAACTATTTCATTACTGTAACAAGAGGCAATTCAATCATAACTTAATGTTAAAACAGCTATCATAACATTATTTATCAATATGTGGCTCTTTTGGATTCTCTGAAGCTATAGAAATTAAAAATGTAAAACAGGAAATACATCGGGACCATTGTTTTTGTTTACATTCCTCAAAATGGTCTATACAATGTAAAAAAGAGGTTAGTCAATTGAATTTTAAAAAAGCATGTAAATGTGAAATTGACTTAATGTTTTTAAATTACGCACATACACTGTAAAAAGTGATTAGTTACTTAAAGCGAGTAAACCAATTGTCTTAAAAGAAACAAGTTGACTTTACAAAAATAAAGTAAACCCACTGTAACTTGGAACTGTTAAGTTCACTTAATTTTTTATAATTATGCAAATTGTAAACACTTTTAAAAAAAATAAATAAAAGTAAACTAATCACTTTTTCCAATACACATTTATAATTTTTTTACATTATTATGTTTTTTTCCAGCTTTTCTAATGACAGTAACTAAAATAAATCTGCTCTTCCAGACTCCAGTGTGTCTTTTAAATTCAATACAGGCTAGATTGTAGATTTTATAGACTTAATAAAGCACCAAATATGTAATATTGTAATAATTACAGTAATTATTTGAAAACAGACGTGCTAAAATAGGTGTGTGTGTGTGTGTGGTTAGTGTAACAATAATCAACCATTTTTGTCCTTCTGTGTTTGTAAAACATATTTGAAGTTAAAAACTCTTTGCAATATGAAAATTAGTAAATAATGACAGAACGTGTATTTTGGAGTTCGTAAACAGAAAGCTCTATTTTGATTTTTTTCAAGAAACATTTATAGTAAAGACATTTATCATAAAAAACATTTAAAGTTTCAAATATTTTATATTTGTTCTTATTTTCTATAGCTATATCTAGGGCCAGACAGAATCTGTTGACATTTTTTGCTATTTCTGCACAGAATTTTGCACAAAATCTGCAGATTTATGCGGAATGATTGTGGGAGTATCATAACTAAAAACTTAATGTATGAAATAAGAAATAATACCAATTTTTTTTTACTTTTATTTAATGTTTACAATGCAAATCCAATTAGATCCACTTATTTGGTAAGCAACGCAAGTCTCTCATATAACATATCTACAAAAAGACAGAAAATATTACTTTACAAACTGTATTGCAAACAAATCATGTGAACATTTTCAAATATTAAAAATTTTATAAATATAAATTTACACACATTTACACAAGTAAATAAATACTCGATGGCCTAAAAATCTGCAGAAATCAATGGATTTCTGCACGCGCAGATTTCGTGTGGACCAAGCTATAACTTATATTTCTACATCTAAATTTTACCGTGTTTTTTACTTTTTATTATATTCCATAATCTAGATTCTTATTGATAATACTTTGTTTTTTTTAAGGTCAAAGGCGGTTGTATAAGCATTTCACTGCATAGCGTACGGTGTATGACTATGTGAGTAATAAAATTGGAATTGGAATTGGTATGGGGCGGCACGGTGGTTTAGTGGTTAGCACTGTCGTCTCACAGCAAGAAGGTCACTGGTTCGAGTTCAGACTGGACCAGTTGACATTTCTGTGTGGAGTTTGCATGTGTTCTTGTGGGTTTCCTCCGGGTGTTCAAGTTTTCCCCAGACTGCAAAGACATGCGGTGTAAGTGAATTGGATGAACTAAATTAGCCGTAGTGTATGAATGAGTGTGTGGGTGTTTCCTAGTACTGGATTGCAGCTGGAAAGGCAGCCGATGCATAAAACATATGCCGGAATAGTTGGCGGTTCATTCCACTGTGGCAACCTATGAAATAGAAACTAAGTCGAAGGAAAATGAATGAATTTGTACATTTACACCACAACAACGTGCTAATAACATTCCAGTTTTTCCTTTGTGTTTTTAAAAGCTTTTAAATCGTATGCACATGACAATACCGTTTTCACAAACACATTTTATACACTCTAAAAATCTTGGATTATTTAAATGCATATTGCGCTAAAAAAAATAAATGAATAATTCGACAAACTAAAATACAGGGTAATTTTTAAAGTTTAAATTATAGCCCAGTGTTTTTTGGTTGGGTTTGTCCCTATTTTACCTACATTTGAGTTGAAATAACCCACGTTGAAATAACCGTACATTTTTAGATTGTAGTTTATCAAGAGTCAATAGCCATTTTTTTTTTCAAACAAAACCTTGCACTTTGAAACAAACTATTTCCAAAAGTTTCAATGTTCAGGTCTCAGAAAGCCTAAAGCATTTTCTATTCTTGAAAATGTTGTCAAGTAAACGCCACCTCAAAAATAAAACGAAATATTCATCCAGGCCAACAAAACAGCAGAACGCAGTGCACAAAAAAACGCAGCCTGCCTTGTGGGTTTTGCCCGGGTCATCAGAGGGGCTTCAGAAAGGCCTGGCGGGGGAGGCATTGAGATGCAGCGTGTGAGACTGAGGAGGATCTGCCAGGCAAAGAGTGCCAGGAGAGCAGTTGTACCAGCACCTGTCTGATCTATTGTTCATCCACCCAGCCAGAAACACTCATCCACACCAACTGAAGCAGAACAGCTGCCTCTCTCACTCTCTCTTATGTGTGCCAGAGCAACGCCGTGACTCAACTCTGCTAATGAGCAAACAGTTTGAAACCCAACATACATTTAAAAAAAGAAATCAAGAGCCCTCTTGTTTGTGTGCTTTGTAATAAGGTGGGAAATCGATAGCTGCGTGTGGAGATTCATTACGAGGTTCGTTTTCTGTGATTAAATAAGTGGAGAATTGAGGGGTGATTGTGGTCATTGAATTTGCAGTTTTAATGAGAGGAGCGATTTCTCAGCTCTTCATGCTTCACTTCAGCATAAACAGTAATTATCTTGTAATGCACTTATATGTATGGGCACAATCAAATTCTTGCTACTTCTACTTTATTGTCAAACCTGTAGCTCTGAATTTACTGACATTTCTGTTGTGTCTTTCTTGATTTTCACATAAATTTGCTAAATAAATAAACCATTTTTTTTAAAAAATGCAGTTCCCACAAAATATTTGAAAAATTGACATTTGATAATAATAATAATAATAATAATTACTATTAATAGCATTATTATAAATGTTTCTAGAGCATCAAATCAACATACATAAAGAACTACAGATTCAAAATGAGCTCAATCAACCCAATTCATGAGTTTTTGGGGGGTCAACTTAAGAGTTTTATGTTCAATCCACTTACTTTACATTTGTAAAACAATTAAGTTAACTTAATTTGTGTTGGGATAGCATGAAGGAATTGTGTGGAACCCAGCATTTTTACAGTGTAATTCACCAAATAGAAAACAGACATGGTTATGTCTCTTCTTAAGTTTTTGATAAACTGGGAGCCATTACTTTAAGTTTTGTTTTAAAATAGTAAATATTTCACTTCGTAAAATTTATTACAAGAAATAATTTTTACAAAAATAACTATTATTACAAAAAAATTTGAAACCGTTTTAAGTAAACAAAATAAATACTTTACTGTATTTCTGACCAGAAACATTCAAACAGTCTTATTTTATTATTCAAAGTTATTATCCCTCCTGTGAAACTGTAATTCTTTTTTAAATATTTAACGAAGAGAGATGCTTTAACAAATGTTTAAACATAATAGTTTTAATAACTCATTTCTAATAACTAATCTCTTTAGTTTTTATCATAACAATATAGAATATTTTACTGGTTATTTTGCAAGATACTAGTATTTGGCTTTATATGCAAGTTAAAGGATAACTAAATTAATTGGGTTAATAATAATAATTATTATTATAACAATTTTATATAAATAAATTACCAACCCCAAATTTTTGAGCACTATTGTGTACATTTTACAAATAAACAGATGGATAGACAAATACTTACTACTTTTACTCCACTATTTTCCTTCAACCTGCAGTAACTTCTTTATTTTTCTTGTCTAAGTTGATTGGAAGAATAGAAAAATCAGTCCTGTGATTCTTGTCCAATCAAATTGCATCATATTGTACAACCTCAAAACATGGGTATGCTTTAAAAATGCAGCAAATTGTCTGGAAGCATTGAAAGTGCCCAAAAATCTTTACACACAATGACCCAGAGACTACAGCCCAATCCCAATTCGATTTTTGTACCCCTACCCCTTAAAACCGAGTGTGAATGGGAAGGGCTTCAAAATTTACCCCTAAGTATTGGGACACCACTACAGCACCTGTACAAGTCATCATATGTCATCGTGATCTCTTGCTTCAAATTAGTCAGACGATCGTGACTGCTGTAGTTATTCCAGTTGTGCTATTGTTTAGGTATTTATCTTCAGGAAATCACTGAAGGCGTATATCATGTTATCATAACGATCTAATGTGGCAATAAGATCGTAACTATACTGCGTATTTACACAGTGGCCATATTCATCTATGCAAACACACCAAAAACAACATTAACATTATACAGTAGCAGACACTGTAAAAAGGTCATTCCCAGCCACTAGACTTTTCTTATTCGAGTGTCATCGAGTGTCAGAATCTTGTGGGACTGCTATACAAGAGTTATGATTTTGGATTATAGATCGCGAAATTTAGCAGTTTTTATTTTAGTGGTTTTTTTTTAAAAGCATGACGATAAAACACAAATGCGGTTATGAATATATTAAAACATGTGCTTGTTTGTTGTAAAAATTTGTAATAATGACAAAAAAATACTAATTTGTGGATCTCCTTACTTCCGGGTTTAACTATCCTGCCATTGTGGCTGGTGTATTCTGGGAAATTTTCTTACCCCTTGGTTTCGAGTGTGGTCCTGAAAAGTCTTTGTTCGAATGGCTATTCACCTCTTCTCCTTAGGCCTATGCTTTCAAGCTAAAGAGAATTGGGACACCCCTACCCCTTCATGGGAATGCGCAAAACATGGGTTAGGGGTAAGGGGAAGGGCTAAGGGGTAGAATTGGGATTGGGCCTACATGTCACTGATGAGAAAATGAAGGATGTTTACTGTATGATGACTGAAATCGCCAAATGGCCTTAAACAATGACAAAATGCACTACAGAATGTTACGTTTTCACACACACACATGCACAAATTGCATGTAAATGCATCAGCCTTTCACAGCGTAATACTCAAAACTCTTGAGTACAATTCAAAGAGCTACTTTGTACTCATACTTTAAGTAATATTTACAAGTCATACTTTTACTCTACTTGCACTACGTTTCTGGGAAAGTACTTTTACTTGAGTTAGATTTTTTCAGTATTCTTTCCACCACTGCTTACTTGTAATACCTTAAACAATGCCTGAAACTTGAATAAACTTCTCACTACAGCAAACAGATCAATAAATCACTTAGCCAAATTCAAATATCAAATGCCTTTTTTCTGCCTTCTCTGCCTTTACACATCAGATTTGAGTGATAAATTTCCAGACTGACTTATTCCAGAATTTTTTTAACAAACTGGAAACATAATAATGATTCAATCCCGCTGAATATTAAACATTTATATAAGGGCCACCAATGAAATATACCTTGGATAAAGATAAAAACACAACAGCATCAAACATGCTGACAAGTTTAATCAACAAGAAACATCCGCTGAACTTGACTTCAACCAAAGAAAGACTTCAGTTCCAATTAAAACACTGACCATACGCAGACCGGCCAACCACCACCACCAACATTTGTCCAACAGCCCATCAGTTTCTCCAGTCTAACAAAGAAAACCCTACTGAGCCAAATCATACGCCTGTTTAAACCTCAACACTTCCTTCCCCAAGCACTCATCACTTCCTCTACAATAATAATAACATTAATAACACATTACTTACCAGCTTTTACTGAAGTGACACTATGATTCTCCTCAGTTTAGTCACAATGAAGTGTTTAGACTGCTGTCATTGTGTCAGAATCAAGGCGAGCGCCTCCTTCAATCAAAACCATCCCTCATTAGAGTGAAAGCACAGAGGCGGGGAGGCCATATGGAAGATAAGCAGTCAATGGATATAAAGGGGAATTCACTCGGGACGGCTGTCACATGGTCAAGTGCAGACGGGACAGATTCATCTCATTTTTCAGTCACTCCAAAATTTCCCAAGACATTTTTCTGATTTCTACAATTTAAACTTCACTTATTTTAAAGCTTTTGGGTCAATATTTGCATCCTTTCTTTGTGTGTTTAGCTGTGAAAATACAGATCAATTTTTTTTATTTACAGTACATAAAGGAAATAAGGAGAGAAAGAGGTACAGTTGACGTCAGAATTATTAGCCCCCCTTTGAATTCTTTTTTCTTTTTTGAATATTTCCCAAATGATGTTTAACAGAGCAAGGAAATTTTCACAGTATGTCTGATAATATTTTTTGTTCTGGAGAAAGTCGTATTTGGTTTATTTCAGCTAGAATAAAAGCAGCTTTTAAATTTTTATGAACCATTTTAAGGTCAAAATTATTAGCCCCTTTAAGCAAATTTTTTTCGACTCTCTACAGAACAAACCATCGTTATACAATAACTTGCCTAATTACCCTAACCTGCCTAGTTAACTTAATTAACCTAGTTAAGCCTTTAAATGTCACTTTAAGCTGTATAGAAGTGTCTTAAAAAATATCTAGTAAAATATTATTTACTGTCATTATGGCAAAGATAAAATAAATCAGTTATTAGAAATGAGTTATTAAAACTATTATGTTTAGAAATGTGTTGAAAAAATCTCTGTTAAACAGAAATTGTAGTTCACAGTTGTTCACAAAAAAAAAAAAAAAAAAAAAAATATATATATATATATATATATATATATATATATATATATATATATATATATATATATATATATATATATATATATATATATATATATATATATATATATTTATATTTATTTTATTTTATTTTTTTTCAAATTTAAGTGGCTTGAGCATAAAACAATTAAGTTGTCGCCAAAAAAAAAAAAAATCCTTGTTTTAGCTCATTTTAAATAAGGAATTTGAACAAGCAGTATGTCATGTTTTGAGTGTATGCTAATATGAAAGAAATTGCTAATTAATGTACATTTTGGCCATATTAATACCAATTGCACCACACTGCTATTATGGCCCAGTTTCAGTCGCTTAAACATTCTTTTTTTTTCATATTCTCACTGTTAAAGCAACCATGAAATAAACTCTCACACAACCATAACATATTAGTTTTGACAAATTTAAGTGGATTGAACATAAAACAAATTAAGTTGTCCCCAAAAAAACTTGAGAATTGTGTTGTTTAAGCTCAATTTAAATAAGTAGTTTGAACAAAGAGCAGTGAAATAAAACTTTGGTCATACCGCCCAGCCCTAATCTGACCGAGTGACTGTCATAACAGACAATAAAAATTGTGTAGTCTGAACTTAAAACTACTCAAAATCTGCTGGAAATCTGCACATGATCCACTACATTTTTTAATGATATTGGAATGATCTTGTGTTAAATTATGCGATCTTAAAATCTCTGAGGACCTGATTGTCCCTGTGGACACAGAGCAGGAATGATGGTCAAAGGTGAGCATTTTTACTTTAGAATGTTGAATCATGCAATGTTTTTGGAAGCGAGACTGCAATGTTGAAATTTTCCATACTCATGTGGAATACTAGCAATAGGAGGTCACGATCTCATTACCCCGTCCCAGATTGAACAATGGCAGCATGTGCAGTGAAAGCAGACGGGTGCCGAAAGAGCCCTCTGGTGCATGGTAATGGATATATTATGCAAAGCTGAAAACCTGAATTCGATTACATTATACAGGGAAAGTTATCATGAATGCATTAAGGAAATGCAATACAAAATAAATATTGGAGCAGTTTTGTGTGATAAATACCATAATTATAAGTCATAATTTTAATGTTGATTGGACAGTTTGATATAGCAAGGTCTGGCTAAGGCAATGTATGACTTTGGGGAGGGAAAACCTGTTTTTACAAAATCATTTTGATATTCAATTTGATGCCTGTTATTCTAGAGATATTACATATTTTGACTTACATATGGAATTATAAGATGCTATTTTAGTTATCATAAAATATTAAAATAATGGCCCATAGGTTGTACAGCATTTTAATCATAGTTCAACATTTACTGATGCATTATTAAAATCTAAAGTTTTAAATAAATTACTTTATTTTCGTTAACTAACTTAAATACAGTAAATAATAAATTTAAAATATAATAATAAAAATAAATTATAAAAAAATAAGTACCGTAATAAATGCATTGTTCATTGCTTGTTCGTGTTAGCAAATACTTTAACTAATTGACCAATATTTTTAAATGTTACCTATAGACACTTTATTATTATAATAAAGAAATAGTTTACCAAAAATGATAAATCTGTCATCACTTACACTTTACTTGTTTCGAACCATTAGGAGTTTATTTCTGCTGTTGAACACAAAGAAATGCAAACAATGAAAGTCAATGGTTATCATTTTTTTAACATTCTTCAAAATATCTTCTGTGTTCAACAGGAAAAAAAAACTTGTAAAAGTTTGGAACCACTTGAGGGAGAATAATAGTGAGTAAATAATATTTTTGGGTGAACTATCCCTTCAAGATTTTCATATCTCTTCATTTGAAAGTTTTAGCAGTTTTGTTGTCTTTTTTTGTAATTTTCTTAACTATTTTGTCTATTAAATATATATATATATATATATATATATATATATATATATATATATATATATATATATATATATATATATATAATTTATTTGAATAATTGACGAATGAGCTAATGTTGTATAATTCAATTTATCTTTATTTATATAGCACTTTTATAATGTAGATTGTGTCAAAGCAGCTGACAATTAAAAGCACATATAATTACTGAGATATTATAGTGCCATTGGTGGTTGTATAACTAAACCTTTTTTTTTATATATATATATTTTTATTTTCATAAAAAATGTTATTTTAAAGCTATAGCCTACAGTAAAAAAAACTTCAGGAAAGGATTCTTAGAAGGTGGCGTGCTGAAAGTGAACATGATGTTCATGATGTGATCAGTGGACAATCATTCCAGAGAACGCTTTGAGCAAACAGGGCAACGTTTCAACATGTAGCTCATACATACCACGCTGGATGCGCTGCAGGGACTGAACTGTGACAGCTCATCCGCTTCACATCTCAGGAGATTTCCACCCGGCCTCACTTCGGGACCTGATGCACTTAAAACACAATTTGTCATTGAACGGACACCTTCTAATCTAAAGGAACTACAGGCACGCTCAAAACAGGAACAGACCCTTAGAAGTAACTTAGGGTTAGGCATTTTGCTGAAGGACACTGTGGCCAAAGGTGATGGCAGTAAGTCTTGGCTCGAACATCGCACCTTGAAGGCCTTCAACCTGCAACCCTTGGGTTATAGGTCAGATCTTTAACTGTTAAGCTTTCACTAACCTTTTGTACTTTTGCCTGAACTAAAATGTGAAATATAGCAGACAAAAACTACATCTACTCATGTCACTCTGAACCAGTGAGATTCATCAAAGAGAACATCAACACATCACTTAACAGATCATCTCTACTTCACTGTGCCTTCACTGTCAAAGGCAATTAGATGACTACTTAAAAAGTGATTAAAGTGAAGTCAACTAATTGCTTTTAAAGCAATGGGTTATCTATCCTTTTAAAGCAAAATCAGCTAATTGCTTTTAAAGCAAGAGGTTTACTAACATTTTAAAGTCAACTAATAGCTTTTAAAGCAACAGGTTTGCTCACTTTTTAAGTAGTCATCTAATTGCCTTTGACAGTGAAACAACACTTTACTTAAAAAGGTAAGTAAACCTGTTGCTTTAAAAATTATTGGATGACTTTACTTAAAAAATGGACTAAACTCAATGCTTTAAAAGCGATTAGTTGACTTTACTTAAAAAATGGACTAAACCCGTTGCTTTAAAAGCGATTAGTTGACTTTACTTAAAAAATGGACTAAACTCGTTGCTTTAAAAGTGATTAGTTGACTTTACTTAAAAAATGGACTAAACTCAATGCTTTAAAAGTGATTAGTTGACTTTACTTAAAAAAATGGACTAAACTCGTTGCTTTTAAAGCGATTAGTTGACTTTACTTAAAAAATGGACTAAACTCGTTGCTTTAAAAGCGATTAGTTGACTTTACTTAAAAAATGGACTAAACTCGTTGCTTTAAAAGCGATTAGTTGACTTTACTTAAAAAATGGACTAAACTCGTTGCTTTAAAAGCGATTAGTTGACTTTTCTTTAAAGTGTGAGTGAACCCACTGCTTTAAAAGCAATTAGTTGACTTTATTTAAAAAGGTGAGTAAACGCATTGCTTTAAAAGCGATTAGTTGACTATTTAAAAAAGGTGAGTAAACCCGTTGCTTTAAAAATTATTAGATGACTTTACTTAAAAAAAGGGACTAAACTCATTGCTTTAAAAGCGATTAGCTGACTTTACTTTAAAACGATGGACTAAACTCATTGCTTTAAAAGCGATTAGTTGACTTTACTTTAAAACGATGGACTAAACTCATTGCTTTAAAAGCAATTAGTTGACTTTACTTAAAAAATGGACTAAACTCGTTGCTTTAAAAGTGATTAGTTGACTTTACTTAAAAAATGGACTAAACTCGTTGCTTTAAAAGTGATTAGTTGACTTTACTTAAAAATGGACTAAACTCAATGCTTTAAAAGTGATTAGTTGACTTTACTTAAAAAATGGACTAAACTCGTTGCTTTAAAAGCGATTAGTTGACTTTACTTAAAAAATGGACTAAACTCGTTGCTTTAAAAGCGATTAGTTGACTTTACTTAAAAAATGGACTAAACTCGTTGCTTTAAAAGCGATTAGTTGACTTTACTTAAAAAATGGACTAAACTCGTTGCTTTAAAAGTGATTAGTTGACTTTACTTAAAAAATGGACTAAACTCAATGCTTTAAAAGTGATTAGTTGACTTTACTTAAAAAATGGACTAAACTCGTTGCTTTAAAAGCGATTAGTTGACTTTACTTAAAAAATGGACTAAACTCGTTGCTTTAAAAGCGATTAGTTGACTTTACTTTAAAAATGGACTAAACTCGTTGCTTTAAAAGCGATTAGTTGACTTTACTTAAAAAATGGACTAAACTCGTTGCTTTAAAAGCGATTAGTTGACTTTTCTTTAAAGTGTGAGTGAACCCACTGCTTTAAAAGCAATTAGTTGACTTTATTTAAAAAGGTGAGTAAACGCATTGCTTTAAAAGCGATTAGTTGACTATTTAAAAAAGGTGAGTAAACCCGTTGCTTTAAAAATTATTAGATGACTTTACTTAAAAAAAGGGACTAAACTCATTGCTTTAAAAGCGATTAGCTGACTTTACTTTAAAACGATGGACTAAACTCATTGCTTTAAAAGCGATTAGTTGACTTTACTTTAAAACGATGGACTAAACTCATTGCTTTAAAAGCAATTAGTTGATTTTACTTCAAAAAGGGACTAAACTCGATGCTTTAAAAGCGATTAGTTGACTTCACTTTAAAAAGTGAGAAAACACATTGCTTTAAAAGCGATTAGTTGATTTCACGTTACTTTAAAAAGTCCCTAACTCTGTTCATATAAAAGCAAATTGTTGACTTTACTTTAAAAGGAGAGATAACTTGTTGTTTTAAAAGAGATTAGGTGACTTTACTTAGGGCGATGCGGTGGCACAGTGGGTAGTGCTGTCGACTCACAGCAAGGTCGCTGGTTCGAGCCTCGGCTGGGTCAGCTGGCATTTCTTTGTGGAGTTTGCATGTTCTCCCCGTGTTCGCGTGGGTTTCCTCCGGGTGCTCCGGTTTCTCCCACAAGTCCAAAGGCATGCGGTACAAGTGAATTGGGTAGGCTAAATTTGGTAAGGCAAATTTTCTGTGTATGAGAGTGAATGAGTGTGTATGGATGCTTCCCCAGGATGGGTTGCAGCTGGAAGGGCATCCGCTGCGTAAAACATGTGCTGGATAAGTTGGCGGTTCATTCGGCTGTGGCGACCCCAGATTATTAAAGGGACTAAGCCAAAAAAAAAAATGAATGACTTTACTTAGTCACTAACCCTGTTACTTTAAAAGCCTTTAGTTGGCTTTATTTAAAATGGCGAGTAAACTCATTGCTTTAAAAGCAATTAGTTGACTTCTTTACTTTAAAAAGTCACTAACCCTGTTTATTTAAAAGCGATTTGTTGACATTTTTTTTTAAAAGGAGAGATCACTCGTTGCTTTAAAAGCGATTCTTTACTTAGTCACTAAACCTGTTACTTTAAAAGCGATTGATTGTCTTTCCTTTAAAAAGTGAGAAAACCTGTTGCTTTAAAAGCCATTAGTTGACTTTACTTTAAAAAAGTCACTAAACCTGTTTTAAAAGCCATTAGTTGACTTTACTTTAAAAAAGTCACTAAACCTGTTGCTTTAAAAGCGATTAGTTGACTTTACTTTAAAAAAGTCACTAAACCTGTTTTAAAAGCCATTAGTTGACTTTACTTTAAAAAAGTCACTAAACCTGTTGCTTTAAAAGCGATTAGTTGCCTTTACTTTTTAAAAACTGAATTAAAATTATTAATTAATGATGTGCATAATTATAAAAAAATAAATCAACTCAACAGTTCCAAGTTACAACTGGTTTAAAGTAATTAAATGCTTTGTTCATTGCATCGAATTAAAAAAAATATATATGCATACTATTTTTTTACGTGCATTTCTAGAATTTATGTATATATATATGCTTTAAAATGCACTGAAAAAAGGTGGAAAGATGTATAAAGATTATTAAAATGTTTATGTTTTGTGATATGCTGTGTCTTGGCTCATTTTAATAAAGAATGCAACCCTTAAGTAAATATATGTGATCTACTATGGTTTCCTGTGGTTTTATGTTTGGTAAAGCAACAGCACATTCCAATTATGTGTAATGTTTACATACTTGATATTGTTTTAGTCTCTGAGTAAAACAAGTATGCTTATACTGTATTCTGTTAGCTGAGGCCTTTCAGCATTATAGGACCTTCATCTCTGCTTTGCGAACACTGATGTTGAATAGTTTAACTTTTTTTTCAGTTGGTCAAGTAATTACGCTATAAAAAAAAGATGATGACTTGCCCATACTTCTTCAATTTTCACTTATATATACTATATATATTTTTTAACGCATAACATTTCTAACACATCATATTGTCATACTACTTCTAATGTTAATAAATGTCACTTTTATCAAAATTAGCGCTGTCATAATAGAGATCAAAGTCCCACAAAGCATTGAAAAAAGCATAAACTAATATAAAATACCTATTGATCATACTGTTAATGAACAGATTTGTTTACAGTGAAAACATTGTTAGCAGGAATATAAAGACCATAATGCAAATTTTCTGCAAACTCAAATAGGAATTGATGACTAATCATTTCAGGCCGTTCAGAATCAGTTCTTTCTACATTCAAAAACTCAATATACTACATGCAAAAATTCTAAATGTTACTTTGGCAGCCAATGGTCACCAGTCACTGTCACTACATAAAAAAGATCAGCTTGGACATTTTTCTAAAGCTCTACTTTGGGTATTAAAGGAACAGTTCACCCAAAAATAAAACTGCACTCACCCTCAAACCTTAATGAGTTTCTTTCTTCTGTTGTTGTAGATATTCTGAAGAATGGTGGAAACCAGTAACCATTAACTTTGATAGTAATATACACTACCTGACAAAAGTCTCAGTTGCAAGAGCAACAAATAATAACTTAACTTCTATATAAAAGAACTTCTTAACTTCATATAATATAACTTCTAAATAATAACTTGACTTCTAATTGATAATTTGGAAAAGTGGCAGAAGGTAGATTTTTCCAATTAATGATCTGTTGAACTGCATCCCAATCATCACAAATACTACAGAAGATCTATTGATACCTGCATGGACCCAAGATTCTCACAAAATTCAGTCAAGTTTGGTGAAGGAAAAATCATGGTTTGGGGTTACATTCAGTATGGGGGCCTGCGAGAGATCTGCAGAGTGGATGGCAACATCAACAGCTTGAGGTATCAAGACATTTGTGCTGCCCATTACATTGCAAACCACAGGAGATTGCAAATTCTTCAGATAGCGCTCCATCTCATACTTCAGCCTCCACATCAAAGTTCCTGAAAGCAAAGAAGGTTAAGGTGCTTCAGGATTGGCCAGCCCAGTCACCAGGCATGAACATTATTGAGCATGTCTGGGGTAAGATGAAGGAGGCATTGAAGATGAATCCAAAGAATCTTGATTAACTCTGGGAGACCTGCAAGAACGCTTTCTTTGCCATTCCAGGTGACTTTATTAATAAGTTATTTGAGTCATTGCAGAGATGTATGGATGCAGTCCTCCAAAGTCATGGGAGTCATATTAGTTCTTTTTCCACTGCACCATGACTTTATATTCTATACTGTACATTATTTATGTCAAGTGATGACTTTTGTCTAAACAAAGTCAGACCTTACTGTCCTAATTAAATAATTGAAAATCAAGGCATGATCATATTTTTTTGGTAAAATAAGCATAATCTAGAGGCCTTTGCTCTATAAGCCACTTTTGATACCAAATGATCAACTAGAAGTCAAGTTATTATTTGCTGTTCCCAAAACTTGGATAGGCGACAAGACTTTTGTCAGGTAGTGTATGGAAGTCAATGGTTAAAGTTTTTTAACATACTTCAAAATATCTTCTTTTGTGTTCAACAGATGAAAGAAATTTAATAATGTTTGGAACAAGTGAAAGATGCATAAATGGTGACAGAATGTTTAATTTTTAGTGAACTATCCCATATGAATTTGGGACAGCATGAAAATTTGTGATGATTTTTAACGTATAATAAAATGGAAAAACAAAACGGTTTGCAGTAAATGAATAAATTAGCTGAGCAATGCTTAACATTTACAGTACGTAAACAAACCTGGTCTTGTCTCTCACAGCTGCTCTCATGTGTCGACTGTTGTTGACTGCTGGAGCATTTGAAGGATTCTTTATGTAAGGGTAGCGTGGTGGCACACACCATTCCACCAGCCTGCTTGAACAGATGCACAACACAGACTGACTGTATGATATAATGGCAGAAGTATCTGAAGAATGGTATTTGGATTTAAATCAACAGCTCAAGGCGAGGCACGGGAACATCTTGGGCCTCTTCTGTAAACATAAGGCCCCCACTCTAGAAGGAAAGCAGATAATGCCACATAAAGAGCTGTAAAAAAAAAAAAAAAGGATGCACATTCATTTCATTTGTGGCTAGACTGAGAATGTCAATATTTATGGTATGATGAGAGAGCGGTGCATTATGGGTCACGCTATTCAAACAAAACATTGCAGGGGAAATTACAGAATACAAGAATTTGACACACATACCTTGTTGGGAGTGGGTGGATGATTGACACAAATGACTGGTGATGGATGAGAGATGTCTGTACAAATATACAGGTGGGTTGAACAGTTAATTGAATAATTAGCATTAAGTCAATGACAGTACAATTACAGCTGCTGCAATTGACGAACCGTGAAAAGTGTCAATGCAGTCTTATGCTTTGGTTCATTAAAACTATACAAATTGTGAATAAATAAATACATTTTTTAAATATAATGCAATATATATATATACACACACACACAGTTGAATTCAGAATTATTAGCCCCCCTTTGAATTTTTTTTTCTTTTTTATATATTTCCCAAATGACGTTTAACAGAGCAAGGACATTTTTACAGTATGTCTGATAATATTTTTTCTTCTGGACAAAGTCTTATTTGTTTTATTTCGACTAGAATAATAATTTTTTAAACACCATTTTAAGGACAAAATTATTGGCCCCTTTAAGCTATATATTTTTCTGATAGTCTACAGAACAAACCATCGTTATACAATAACTTGCCTAATTACCCTAACCTGCCTAGTTAACCTAACTAAGCCTTTAAATGTCACTTTAAGCTGTATAGAAGTGCATTAAAAATATCTAGTCAAATATTATTTACTGTCATCATGACAAAGAAAAAATAAATCTGTTATTAGAAATGAGTTATTAAAACTTTTATGTTTAGAAATGTGTTGAAAAAAATCTTTCCGATAAACAGAAATTGGGGATAAAACTAAAATATTAAAATATTAATTAAAAAACGTTTTTGTTAATTGAAAGAAGTCTGAATAAAATCAAGACAAAGAACTAACACAATTCACAAAATTTGGAACTAATCATTTACTTTAGGGGCGACACAATGGCTTAGTGGTTAGCACTGTTACCTCAAAGCAAGAAGGTCGCTAGTTTGAGCCCCCAGCTGAGTTCGTTGCCATTTCTGTGAGGAGTTTACATGTTCTCCCCTTGATCATGTGGGTTTCCTCCGAGTGCTACGGTTTCCCCCACAGTCCAAAGACATGCGCTATAGGTGAATTGAATAAACTAAATTGGCTGTAGCATATACGTGAGAATGAGAGTGCATGGATGTTTCCCAGTACTGGGTTGCAGCTAGAAGGGCATCCACTGTGTAAAACATATGCTGGATAAGTTGGTAGTTCATTCTGCTGTGGCGACCCCTGATGAATACAGAGACTAAGCAGAAGGAAAATGAATGAATGAATGAATGAATGAATGAATGAATGAATAAAACTATATAAATAATAGCAAAATATTTTTTTTAGTTATCAGTCAAAAATATGTTTATATAATTTGTGGTTAATTAATTAGAAATATATTTTATTTTGATATTTGGTTTATATACAACTCATACATTTCATCATGAGATTCAGTTCATTTACAGTTATAAACGTTATAATATTTTATAACCAAAAAAGGCCCATAGCCAGGGGGGGTTCGGGTGGTTCGAAAGACCCACCGCTCAATTCCAACATCCAGCAGACAAATCATAAAGCTCTGTTATTATTATTATTATAATTATTATTATTATTATTATTATTATTATGTTTTAATTTTTTATTATTCAAATAGCCAAATTCTGACTGAGGAAAGTTGAATGTGCTGGCCAGTGCGTTATTTGCCTAATAAACAACAATTAAAAAAAAAAATTATATATGATGGAATAAATTTGTATTTATTCATTTTTCTTTATTCTAAATCTTTAGCAAATATTTTGGCACATTAAAAAGTGTCATTATGATGACCATTCCACAAGCTAATCCAGCTAAAAAAAAAATGTGCTTAAAATGTCACTAAAATGTAGTATTTAAATCTCATAAATAAATAGAAAATGAGGGGAATAACTGCAAAAAGGTTCACTTTTTGGGGAAAAAAAAAACCCACCCCTTTCACCAGGCTGGCTACGGGCATGGCTACGGGCCTGACCAATGCAAAAATATCACATAGGAATCTGCAATGATCCAATAATCACATAGCCCTTTGTGAGGCAATAGTAAAAAATAAACCTTTGACATCTCAAGAGGGGGCTTAGCAAAGGGAATTAAATTAATAATAATAATAATAATAATAATAATAATAATAATAATAATAATAATAATAAACTAAAAGTTGTTACAAAATCGAATTTTAAAACAAAATGTAATTCAAGATGACGACTGAGGAGCAATAGTATGTAAAACTTGCCTGGACAGAAGACGGGCCACACACGATCCAGTCGACGTCTTTACGATTTTTGTATTATTTGTTTATATGCTTAAACCGTGTGTGACTTTTCGTCAAAGCTGGTCATATCCTCTGTAAACCCCGTTGTGTCCATGTTAACCTTCATCAGTACATCTAATGTTAACGCTACCATGCTAAACGTTCAAGCTATAGGAAGGTTTCGGTTGTGACCAAACGTGAATCAATCAATCGATTCACTGATTCACTTTGCACTGGCTGGCTTCTATTTGTTTGTTTACTAAACTCTGAAGCATTTTATGCTAAAGAAATAATTGGCAAAATAATTCTGAATGTAAACATAAATGTTGAAAATGTACAATTAGGATGACGTATTAAGTCTCAATTGGGGTTGATGAATCGGTTGAGTGTATGAACTCATTAATTAAAAAAAAACAAAACAAATGTCACTTTCGCCACCTACTGGCAAAATAAGGTACATTTAATGGAATTTTAAATATCTATCATCTATCTATCTATCTATCTATCTATCTATCTATCTATCTATCTATCTATCTATCTATCTATCTATCTATCTATCTATCTATCTATCTATCTATCTATCTATCTATCTATCTATCTATCTATCTATGTCTGTCTGTCTGTCTGTCTGTCTGTCTGTCTGTCTGTCTGTCTGTCTGTCTGTCTGTCTGTCTGTCTGTCTGTCTGTCTGTCTGTCTGTCTGTCTGTCTGTCTGTCTGTCTGTCTGTCTATCTATCTATCTATCTATCTATCTATCTATCTATCGTATCTATCGTATCTATAGTATCTATCGATAGTATCTATCTACCCACCCAGACAGTCAGGGGCTGGATTTTCTGTAGGGAACCACATTGTGAAATATATGTTCTGCTTCACAAGATCTGCCAGCAGCTCCACATCATTTATTACAGGCGGTCTATTTTCTGCCTGGAAAATGTTCCCATGTCCTTCACACATTTATTTTCGTGATGGTGTTTTCTGCTTTTCCCGAAGACAAATTACAGGATTCTGAGAAAGAAGCACATTATATCTGACAAGCATGACAGTGTAAACTACCCACAGCTCAGCCAGTAAATAATCTGCTTTTCAGTATAAAATTACGTTGCTTGACAGCAGTAATAAAATCATTTAGAAATAAGCCAGTCATTCACTCATTTGCTTCTCCTGCATGCACATATGCTGCATCCAAAACCATACAGTAATCACTGCTGAAAATAAACATGCTGGTAAGATTAGTTTTGATGCTGGTTTGCTGGTTTAAACTGGTTATTGCTGGTCATGAAGTGATTTAACCCTTCTGCTGTCTCATACACCCTTCGCCATTCGAGCCAAAAATCCAAATTTTAACCCAGCTAAATCTAATTTCATTCCTTAAATCTACTTTGCATGAAGAAACATCATCATCTTCATCACAAACTCTGTGAATGTCTATGGTTTTCCCTCATCAGTGTGGAGTATTTCATCAAGTATCTCATCAGAGGGAATCACTGGTTTTTGACTAAGGTAAATAGTATTTTTTCTAATGCTTGTATAATTTTTAATTTTCTAAATTACCTGTATGTACACTCTCAGAAATAAAGGTACGTAAACTTCCACTGGGGTGGTACCTTTTCAAAAGGTACACATTTGTACTTAAAGGGTCCATATTGGTACCTCAAAATTATATATTAGTATTAAAAATGTTAAGAGGAACACTTTTGTACTTTTTAGATACTAATATGTACCCTTAAGGTATTAATATGGACCTTTTAGATACAAATTTGTACCTTTTGAAAAGGTATCATCCCAGCTTGTGACAGCTTGCGTACCTTTATTTCTGAGAGTGTAAAAAGTGTTTAGCAAGACAGTATAAAGCAGGAGGTTCTTATTGTGCGTGTTTTTGGAGGTCTGTGTTGGTGTGGATGATTATGCCAGCACATCATTTGTTTGTGGTGCAAAAATTGCTTTATAGCTGGTGGGTCAAAATTGACCTAAAGACACCCGTTGCGGCCTAAATGTGTACACAGTTTTCATGATAATAGAAAATCTTTTTTTTTTCCAATGTGGGTCATTTAAGAAAAGCCATCACACTTCAAAGTAACAATTTAAATTTTTTAATTTTCTGATATTAAAATAATAAGTCAATAGGAATGTTACACTGGTTCTTTGCTGGTCGTCTGCTGTTTTTTCTCATCAGTGTGGAGTATTTCTCATCAGAGGTTATTACTTTTGTTTCTGTCTGATGTATATTGCATATTTTCTAATGCTAAAAGTACCTGCATTAGTGTAAAAAGTGTTTAGCAAGACACTATTCATAAGTTAAAGCAGCAAATTCTTATTGTGTATGTTTAGGTCAAAATTTGCTCAAAGGACAATTGTTTCACCTTCAATGTGTACAGGCTTCATGATAATATGAAAATCTTTTTTCTCTAATGTGGGTCATTTATAGGAAAAGTCATCAAACTTCAAGTAAAAAATAAATAAATAAATTCTGATATTAAAATAATGCCCAGCTCATTTTTGACCCATAAGTCAATAGGAATGTTAAACTGGTTCTTCTGCTGGTTTAATGTTTTTGTTTTCATTTTGAACTTTGATGACTTTTTCTAAAATTTTGACTTTTTTTGACAACTGTATATAATAAAAATATGGATTTAATAAATAAACAATTAACACAAAATGCTAAAGATGGACATGTAGAGACTAAAAAAGTAGGGTTATTACAGTCAATTGAAACTTAGAAAAACTATAAAGTATCATATATATATATATATATATATATATATATATATATATATATATATATATATATATATATATATATATATATATATATATATATATATATATATATATATATATATATATATATATACAGTATATACATACACAGTTGAAGACAGAATTATTAGCCCCCCTGTTTGTTTATTTTTTTCCCCAATTCCTGTTTAACGGAGAGAAGATTTTTTTCAACACATTTCTAAACATAATAGTTTTAATAACTAATTTCTAATTACTGATTTATTTTATCTTTGCCATGATGACAGTAAATAATATTTTACTAGATATTTTTCAAGACACTTCTATACAGCTTAACGTGACATTTAAAGGCTTAACTAGGTTACTTAGGTTAACTAGACAGGTTAGGGTAATTAGGCAAGTTATAGTAAAATGATAGTTTGTTTTGTAGACTATCGAAACAAATATATAGCTTAAAGGGGCTAATAATTTTTACCTTAAATTATTTTTAAATTTAAAACTGCTTTTATTCTAGCCGAAATAAAACAAACAAGACTTTCTCCAGAAGAAAAAAATAATATCAGACATACTGTGAAAACTTCCTTGCTCTGTTAAACATCATTTGGGAAATATTTAAAAAAGACAAAAAAATTCAAAGGGGGGATAATAATTCTGACTTCAACTGTATATATGTATATATATATATATATATATATATATATATATATATATATATATATATATATATATATATATATATATATATACACACATATACATATATTATTTGTGTGTGTGTGTGTATACATATATATATATATATACACACACACACACATTATATATATATATATATATATATATATATATATATATATATATATATATATATATATATATATACACACACACACACACACACACATATACTGTATATATTTGTTTGGGTGGTTCACGATGACACACATTTGAATAATGACATGGTTAAAGCCTAGGCTTTTTCTAAAAAGAGCCCAACATTAGAAAAAAAAAATATATATATATAGTTTTAATTAAGATTTTATTTTTTAGAATCTGCTGCTTTAACTTTTATGAATACTTTCCTACAACTATGCAGGTACATTTTGCATTAGAAAATATAAACTTTTACTTTAGTTAAAAAACAACAACAACCTAGACATTCAGAATTTATGATGAATGATGAGGCTTTTTCTTCAGGCAAAATAGATTTGAGGACGGAAATGAAAATTTGCTGCTTTATTTTTTAATTTTTAGAAGACGATTCATTTTTGACCCTTAATAAAAGCGCACAATCAGCAAAGAACAAGAAATAACAAGCTTAAACCAGCATCAAATTATTATTATTTTATTTTTATTAATTATTATTATTATTATTATTTATTTCGAGAAAAACAAACAAAATAGTAACTGAATTAACAAAGAAAAAGCCAAAATTACTAAAACACGTCAAATGCAGTACATCCCAATTGAATTCAAGTCAATATTGTATAGAATTTACTTTTTAGTCGTTGGTTTCATCTTTATCATCCTGATAATGTAGATGTTGAACTGAAGCAGCTAATATATTTACAATGATGAAGGGCAGAGGGTTGCTGAAAAACTACATTAACTAGATTTCAGCTGCTGTCTGGGCTTTCACTGCCTTTCTACACCTCCCTTTGTTCATGTGTTCAATACTTTTTTCCTGTGTCATTTCATTTTATTGCGCACAACTTAATTTGTAAACTTATATGGATTTCTTTGGTTGTCACCAACAGTAATATGTTTTCTGAGAAAAATGGTGATGTGTTGAATACTTATTTCCTATTCCCCCCACTCTATCTATCTATCTATCTATCTATCTATCTATCTATCTATCTATCTATCTATCTATCTATCTATCTATCTATCTATCTATCTATCTATCTATCATTGAGTTTGCCATTTCAGAGCTGTTTCAGACGGTTTTGCTTGCATCTCTTTCTCTCTCCTCAACAGATGGTGGCAGTGGTGCACTTCCAACACAACCACAAAACACAAGAAACTCGTCTGATGTACACACATCAAATGGGGGCTGCTATGGATATACTTTGTATCCTTGCGTGCGTATATTTTTAATAACATTCATTGACGTTATTTACATACTAGTTGCTATTTATGTGACCGCACGCTATTTTTTACATTACGTAGCTTGTTACGTAACAATGTTTCGTTTATGTCAAAAATCTAGATGTAGAGCAGCTATTAAATACAAACATTTGGTCCAAAATGATACAGTTCTGAAGCAAAACCCAGCGCATTGGACATGGAGGAGGTTTTTCAACGCTGAACATGTAATTTTTCCTCAATGTAATCACATCAAACTCCCGGGAGTGTAAAACTAGTCCTGACATGACATTTACTAACCATATAAGAGCCCTCATTTGCATATTATCTCTCTCTCTCTCAGATTTGTCTTGAATCAAGAGCACTTCCTATAGTTCATCATGTAAAATATATCTGTGAGCTCCCTGAAAACCACAGATTTCCAATGTTAAAGTTTCCCAAAATCCTGGAGAGTTTGCTCAGAGATCAAGTCATAACGGATAAACAGGTTGGATATAGTGAATGTTTAACTTGAATTAATATACATCATTTAATTAACTAAATTATATACTTTATTAAAGGTGTGGGCTCCCAAGATTGCCTCTGAAGAGCTCCTGAGATGTGTGCACACCGAGGAGTACCTGTCCAACTTTATTAGTGGAAAAATCAGTGAGAAAGATCAGAAACGGAGCGGATTTCCCTGGAGTTCTGGATTAGTGCAGCGCTGCAGATATGAAACAGGTATGGTATTTAGTATATGCTTTAAATCAAAACTGTGGCATAAGCCTTGGGCATGAGTAGGTCATATTTTACCTTTTTTTTTCATCTAATATGTTATTTAAAATATTATATTAACTATATTTATTTGATTAGGTGGTAAATATATTCATTTTTATTTTATTGTGTAGAATTTAATTTTATTTTCCCCAAAGTAACCATTACTGACACTAAAATAAAAAATACATAAATATTTTAATATGCACACATATTAATATGACATTTGATTGCAAATTGAAATGCATTTCTATCTATCTATCTATCTATCTATCTATCTATCTATCTATCCATCTATCTATCTATCTATCTATCTATCTATCTATCTATCTATCTATCTAACTCCAGGTCCTAAAAGTCATTGGGTAACTGGTAGATTTTATGAATATGTTGATTATTTTTATCTTCATTTTTAAGATAATTTTTTATCTTTATCTATTTTCATCTTTAATCTTTATTAGTTTTTTTTTTTATCTATACCTATTTACATTTTTATTTTAGTTTTATATGGGTTTTTTTTTCTTGTGGCAACTACTCAAAAATAATGAACACGCACATTGGTGGTGATTGGCGTATAGGTGGTTTATGAGTACTCCAAATAGGCATAATGTACTTTATACTGAAATAAAATAAACCTTATTGTCATCTTATCCTAAACCTAACCCTTCACAGAAAACTTATAGCAAGTTTTGAATGTCAAAAGAACCCTTAAACATTTTTATTTTTAACAATTTAAAAATAAAAAAAAAAGGACACAGAGCATGTTACACCACTTCAGCATTGTAATACCTAGACTATAACCATGTCATTATTCAAATGCGTGTCATCGTAAACCTCCCAAACCAGTGCATGTGCACGTACACACACACACACACAAGTGCATATATACAGTGCTCAACATATACAAGTACACCTCTCACAAATCACTCATTTAAATGAAGATTTTCTATATGAAACTGTACAATATGGACCCTTTTCACAAGACTGTTATGACACGTTTAACAGTCAAAATAATCTTAAATCCTTTTATATAAATTTATATGCATTTATGAGTGTATTATATTATCTTTGCATCAAATTACAAAAAATGAATTACCGCTTATGCGAGGTGTTTGAAATGCAGCGTCTACAGGGCTGAGAGTAAATTTGACATTATTTTCTCTTCTGGATGTCATCATGTCTCATCAGTTTCCTTTTTTGAGAGTCTTGATAACACCATCGTTGAGTTTTTCTTTTATTATTTCAGCAAATAGGATTGTAAAAAAATTATTTGCTGTACTCTTCGATTTACTGTGCTCTTTAAGTTTACCCAACTATGACGCCTTCCGCTACTGAGAAACCTGGAAATGTGAAAAGGGTCTATTATGTTTGTGCATATACATTAGATTAGTCAGTACTGAAGCCAAATCTGAAGCTAATCTATCAAAAAACTTATGATAACAGTCCAAAATTAGTACACCCAAATTTAAGTTATAGAAAAATATTAAACAAAAAATTTTAAGAGCAAAATAAGAAACAAAAAATGGAAACAATTTTGTAGTTTTTAATTTTTTTTTTTAATATTTTGCTTGGATTAAATTGTATTATCTTCCTATTTCTAAGGATGTTCAGTGACTAAAATATTATTTTAATAAATATATCTGTTTAATAAATCTGTTTACAAATGCACCAATATATATTACCCGTATTCAATGAGAAATAGATAAAAATATTCATTTTCAAAATGAGGTGTACTCATTTATGTTGAGCACTATATATACAAGTTATTATTAATTTCATATTTTATAGTTTCGGTAAGCTTCATTTGATTATAATATCCCTAATTTTTTAGTCTCTAAATTGCCATCTTCAGCACTGTATGTTAATTGTTTAATCATGGAATCCATTTTTCTGTTATACATAAAGCATACCTGAGTGGTTTTGCTGTGAAACTGTATTGTTGTGCTGTCCTGCCTCTTCAGAAGTGTGATGTAATGTAATTATCTGCTGTGAGATGTGGTCCAGGTGGGACGCTGCTGGCGGGACAGATCGCCCTGCAGAGAGGATTGGCCTGCAGCACAGCCGGAGGAACCCATCATGCCTTTCCCAGCCTAGGCTCGGGCTTCTGCCTGCTCAATGACCTGGCTGTCACGGCCAAACACTTGATCTCTGAGCCCACACCCATAAGGAAGATTCTCATCGTGGATCTGGACGTACATCAGGTACACACATCAGCCCTTAAAGGAATAGTTCACCCAAAAATTAATATTTACATTCACTATTTACTAGGACTGCACAATATATCTTTTCAGCATCGCTATCGCAATGTGCGCATACCCAATATTAACCGGTATTATAATATCAGACGCCTCTCATTTTGGAGAATGAAGTCACATGAAGTGCTCAGGTGTGAGTTTTTCACAGACTTCAACAGAGTGTAAAAATCTTGATGGTTCTGATGGCTATGAGTCGGGTCTAAGACAACACACAACACATAACTCTATAAAAGATCTTTTTTGTGTTCTATTGAATTGTCTAGAGAATTTAAGTCTATTGAAATTAATATTCATGCAAAAGATTTCTTAAATTATCTTAGCATCAATCCAGTTGTGTCTTTAGATTGTTTTCCAGTTAGATTTAGGATTAATTTCTGCTATTTAGAATAATAATTGTATAATAACAATAATACTGTTATTTATTTATAATTATATATAAATGTTTTGTTTTATTGAAAAAAAAAAATGAAAAAAAAAAATAATAATAATAAAAAAAAAAAAAAAAAAAAAATATATATATATATATATATATATATATATATATATATATATATATATATATATATATATATATATATATATATATATATATTAGGGATGCAACAATACAGTTAGCTCACGGTTCAATACATACCTCGGTTTTTTAACACGGTTTTCGGTTCGGTTCGGTTCTGATGGCTTAACACCCAAGTGTTTTTTTTTATTGTTATTCTATGCTTAGGCAATAGGAACAGTAAGAAAGAGAAAAAAATAAAAACGATTTATTGCAATACTCCTTTATTTTACTTCAAAGCCAAGAAAGGTACACTAGTTCCTAGTGTATTGTATAATAAAAAAAATGAACAGTAAAATCTCACAGCTGCTGGTAGCCTATGTACAAACTGGGCATTAAATATTAATTAAATTTTTTTAATAACTGCTTTCTTATTGTATGTAGTTTCAAATAAAATTATTACTCCAGACATTATTGCTTTTATTACTATTACCATTTAAAATAATAATAATAATAATAATAATAATAACAAAAACAATAATAATTAATATTATAGTGATTTCTGAAGGATCATGTGACTCTGAAGACTGGAGTAATGAAGCTGAAAATTCGTCTTTAAAATCACTGGAATAAATGATTAAATTAAATTATAAACTACTTTTGAACAGTTATTTTATAGTGCAATAACATTTTACAATTTTACAATGTGTGCTGTATTTATGATGAAATAAATGCAGCCTTGGTAAGCAGGAGAAGCTTATTTTAAAATATTTAACAATCATACTGACCCCAAACTGTTGAGCAGTTGTGTATATATTTTATAAGCGAAAATATGCACTTTAATTTTGATACCCACAGACATAAATAAAAATCAGAGAGGTCAGACTTTCTCATACAGAGCCTCATTTCAGTTGTCAAGTTTTGTAAAAATCTATTGAATTAATCTATTAAAGAAACGTTGGCTAGAATTATGCATTATATTCTTAAATTACAAATAAATAGATGAACCGATCATCAGATCATGCATTAGATCATAAAGCAGATCAATGTTGATCTTTCTTTCGAGCTGTCAGTGCAGAAATGAACAAAACAACAGGCCTAATATAACATATTATAAGATTAAAATATGGAAAGATTATCAGATGGTAACTTCGGTCAATCTTCCTAACTGATAAACAGCTCTCGTTAATATTTCAGCATGCTTTCACTTTCGCATTAGACACGAAACGCACATTTATCGGTAGGAATGACATCCCGCCCTGCTCATCATTCGTAATATATATGGCTATTACACAATCATAATACACTGTGGTATAGCCTGGGTCCTTAGTTCGTTGAATTGTTTTGTTTTCTCACTACAATCGATCTGCTCAATCGAGCAGAGACCACCTCATTCAGGCGATCTCGGAGCAATTGATTTGGCGCTGATTTGAGCGCGATTCCTGGACTCGCATATGCCAAACGAACCGCACTAACGGGGGGAAAGAGACCGATTCCGAAACAAACGTCTATGTGTGAAAGCACCCTAAGATTGTATTTGAATGCAATTGACAGACAGTCGCAGCCAAACGTTTGTGACAAGGCAGCACTGATCGGGCCAGTGACCATTCTGTACACTGTCCCGAGCGTCTCTCATGCTGGCCCCGGGCCATCGGGCAGTCCTTATTTTCGAGCCCTGTAGTGATTGAATATTTACTCGCGGGGAGGAGTTTCCTCATCTCAGCTCGTAGACTTACAGGGACACACAAACAGTATATTCGGAGAGAAATAAAACGCACATAAATTATTTAAACGTAAAACCGGAAAAACCGCAATTCACAAGCGCGTATTGAACCGTGGATGTCGTACCGAACGGTTCAATATTGTATTGAGAATTGTGGCATCTCTAATATATATATATAATAAAATATATTTAATAAAAAAAAAAATTCAGGCGGAGCTGTGCCCCGGTAGAGCTTTATGTCTAGCAACGCCCCAGATCCTGCTAATGTAGATGTTGGACTGAAGCAGCTAATATTAATTTACAATGATGAAGGGCAGAGGGTTGCTGAAAAACTACTGAGAGATTTCAGCTGCTGTCTGGGCTTTCACTGCCTTTTTACACCTCCCTTTCTTCATGTGTTCATAACTTAATTTGTAAACTACTTAATATTGTTTTCATTGCATATATGGATTTATTTGGTTGTTACCAACATCTGGGCAAAATTTCAGGTCAACAGCACCTTTAGAAATACGTTTTCTGAGAAAAATGGTGACGTGTTCAATATTTATTTTCCCCACTGTATCTATAAATGTAATTATATATATATATATATATATATATATATATATATATATATATATATATATATATATATATATATAAACACGACAAAGACTATATGGTGTTATTTTACATTTAATTATTAAATGTGTGTATCTGAATATTACTGGACTTCCAGAAAATCATAAAGCACTGTATATTTTATTTGTACAGTAATGTTGCTCTACTGTATTGCTCAATGTTTGTGATTGGTTTATTATATTCTATGTAGACGTGCTTCCTTTTTAAAATCATCCTAATGTGTCGAAAATGATGAATTCTTTCCAAACAGACCTACCCATTTCATCTGGTGAAATGATATATTCAATATCGCAATATGCAGCATATAAAAATAAAACCTCGCAATGTCAGTTTCTTTCCCCAAAATTGTGCAGACCTACTATTTACTCACCCTCAAGTGGTTCCAAACATTTCCAAGGTTTGTTTTTTGTTGAACACAAAAGATATTTTGAAAAATGTTAACCATTGACTTTCATTGTAGGAAAAACATGCTATAAAATTCAATAGTTAACATTTTTCAAAACATCTTCTTTTGTGTTCAACAGAAACAAGTTTGTGACAAGTAAAGGGTGAGTAAATGATGACAGAATTTTCAAGTTTGAGTGAACTATCCCTTTAAAGCCATATTTCAATAACAGCGGATGAATCATTTACATCTGAGAATCAAAGAGAATCGTTCTTTTGTTGTACTGACCGAAATGCTGCTGTTTTCCTCAATTATAAATGATGTTTTCCTTTCCTCCATTCACCAGGGTGACGGCACAGCATTCATCTTTAAGGACGAGCCCAGTGTTTTTACCTTCTCAGTGCATTGTGGGAGAAACTTTCCTTTGTGGAAACAGCAGAGTGACCTCGATGTCAGTTTGGAAGATGGCACTGAAGACAGAGAGTATCTTTCCAAAGGTATTTTATTTCACTTTTATGCAGTTTGCGCATTCACAGAAACAGATCATTTTTGACTTTTAAATATGTTTAAAGTTATCCATTATGCTTTAATTGTATGTATTACATTTCATAATGTAGCTGATAGTGAATGTGAAACGTCGGTAAAAGGATTCAAAGATCAAAATGGATTATAAATGGTATTGTTTACCAGAAGAGAGACCTGATTCTGAACTGCCTGAAACAAGTCGTTCAGTATTACTTCCTGCACAAATCTATAGATCTATGTTGTTGTTTTTATACTCGAGTAGTGTATACTCAAGTAAAAGTGTCTGATTCTATACTTTACAAATATGATGGTGGATGACATTAAGATATAAGTAATACATAAGTATACATTAAGTATACATAAATATAAGTAAATACAAAAAAAAACAAATGTTGTTTCTTTGAAATATTGTTGTATTATTAAATCTTTTTGACTCGAGACTTCCGGTTCACTTCCATTAATTTTTAGTCGTTAAAAACAGCTCCTTATGCTGCTTCCATTTCAAACTAATATTTTCTTGTTATATTAATCTACTTTTTATGTATAGTCATGAACACACTTGGTTTTAGAGCAAGTATTTTGACTGTTTTCTGCGGTTTATTTTTTCTAGTCATTTCTGCCCTAGGAATAAAACTTCTACAACAGGGGTTTCAAACTGCTGGCCCTACTCCTTCCTCTGGCCCGCAACTGACGTCAAAAATATAACTAGATTTGGCCAGCCAAAACATATATTTTTGAACCACTATCATTGTTGTTCAGTCACGTCTAGCCACTTGTGATTTTGTCCCTACTGGACATTTAAAGTACTGCATTCAGATTAGTTTTACTTTCATTTTCTCTAAGTGTACGGTCGAGAGTAACACACATGCGTTTTAATTCTGTGGCTGATTTAAACGGTAAAATAGATCGCTGAGAATTACTCACTTTCATTTGGACTACAATCCCGTCACCATAGGGACTACAAATCCTGCAATGCACCTTACACACACCTGTTCCTGTTTTCCGTTGATTATATACACAGACAGCTGGGAGCTGCTTATGGATTGATTACAAGCTCTATTTACACAGCACACACACACACTTCTGGGCTAATTCTTGTTCACTATTATTGTAGCATCACGACTCGTTAATCCTATCCAGTCATTCTGTGTTTGGTCCTTGCCTGGATTTCTGTTATTGATTTTTTGTCGCCTGTACCGACCACTCACCTGTTTTTGACTACGATATTGGATTACCTGTATGCTATGGTTTCCCGTCTTTGACCGTTGCCTGTATGACCTTGCCTTCATTAACTGCACGGGGATCCTTATCTCTGTTGTCCAGCGTCCTACGTTGCACTGTTACTCGATAAGTAACTTAATTACTTGACTCACTACCACTTTAAATTCTTATAAATCTCAATGCTTGGAAAATAGAAATTAAACTCTTTTAATTTTTTAAAGTCAAACAGCCTTTTAGGTTTATTTAATAATTTACATTCACGAAATGCTACATAACATGTATCAAAACAATGGCAGCATTTTTTTACATACAATAATAATAATAATAATAATAATTCCTTACATTTATATAGCGCTTTTCTAGACACTCAAAGTGCTTTACACATTGGGGGGAATTTCCTCATCCACCACCAGTGTGCAGCATCCACCTGTATGACGTGACAGCAGCCATATTGCGCCCGGTATTGAAATTAAAATTTTTACAGTACTGTGATGGTTGGGTTTCGGGTTGAGGTGGGGGTAGGCATTAAAAAATACAATTTATTGAGAAGCAAAATGGCGGCTGGGGAGTAGCAGCTGTACTGAGCCGCTCCTGTCACATATACATGATATTGATTTATACTCGTGAAATAAGGAACGCAAGCTCCAAACTTTGGTTATAAAGTTCGTGTAGTATGTCGCTAGAGACTTTTTGGCCGCAATCTTTGCCAAAAATGCCAAAATCTGCTAAGAAAACGGCGAAAAAAGACCAGACCGCTGACACATCGGCTGACGGGCCTGAACAGACGCAAGCAGACGCTGCGAGCAACGAGGCTGAACTTAGCCCAGCGCTTGCAAAAGCTCTTCAAGTTATGACTGACAAAATCTCAAGTGCAATAGATGAGAAACTTGGCCCGCTGGCGGAAACGGTGAACATACATACCCAGCAGCTAGAGGACGTTAGGAGTCGATTCGGCGAGGCGGAACGGAGAATCATGACGGCAGAAACATCGTTGGAGAGTGCACAGTCCCGTGTTGGCACTCTTGAAGGGCAGGTAGCTAAGCTTACGGAGCATATCGACGACTTGGAGAACCGAGGCCGTCGTAAAAATATTCGAATCCTGGGCCTCCGTGAGGAGGCCGAGAGGGGTAATGCTGTGACCTTTCTTGAGTCGTGGATTCCCGAGTTTCTTGGGCTACATACTAAAAATGGTCGCGTGAAGATTGATAGAGCACATCGCACGATGGCCCCAAAGCCTGACGCTAAGCATAGACCACGGCCGCTCATCGTTCGGTTTTATAACTACGGCGATAAACAAGCAGTCCTTGATGCCAGCCGGAGGCGTTCAGCAGACGGAGACATGCGGTATGATGACAGCAAGATATCATTCTTCCAGGATTTCTCGGCTTCAGTGATTCGAAGACGAAAAGAATACACCGCAGTCAAGCAACGGCTTCGAGACATGGATGTTCGCTACGCGATGTTGTACCCTGCCAGGCTTCGAGTCAGTTTCGGGAACACTAACAAAATTTTTGAGACGGCGGCTGATGTGTTGCGACACCTGGATAAGAACAGCTCGACTTCTAGTACTTAATCTAGGGATGAACTGATCTAGCTGTACATACTATAGGTCTGAACGATTGTTTTTCAAGGTGAGCTGAAGTTTGCGTATCTCATTGTTAAGTGACGGGAGCTGGTTTTAGCTTTCGTTTGTGTTTTGGTAATATACCTCGTTTTGTATCGCTGCTACTGGAGAATCGGTGAGGGTTTCGTGTAGCTTGTGAGATGAAAGGTTTTCCCTCAAGTGTGGGGAAATGGCTTCTTTTTTCCTTTTTTACATTTTTTTTTGTTTTTTCTGTATGGTACATTTTCTTTTTTTTCACGTTGCCAGTTTGGCCTGTCTGTATGTGTGCGCCTGTTCATTGTAATGCCTTGACACACGGTTATATGCATATCAAACCTCATAGGGTAATGATAACGAAATCTGTTCGCAGAGGAAGAGCACCACTTTACTTTCTGTTAACTTTGTGCAATGGTTAGTAATTTAAGACTTTGTACTTGGAATATAAGGGGTTTACATGGGCGTATTAAAAGTCGCAAAGTGTTCACACAACTGCATAAAGAAAATATAGACATAGCTTTACTGCAGGAAACCCACTTAAGTGATAAAGAACATCAAAATTTGACACATAATAAATGGGTCGGACAGACCTATTTTTCCTCCTTCACAAAGAGCAGTAGGGGAGTAGCAATCCTGATTAACAAAAAGATCTCTCTTAAAGTTACAGACAGTATTAAAGACAAATATGGTAGATACATTATTATAAAAGGAACCTTAAACACGGAGGAAATCTCATTGCTAAACATATACTGCCCTCCAAATTATTCTTCAGAGTTTCTTATAAATGCTTTTCTTAAATTCAAAGAATGTGCGTCTGGATTAAGCATTATAGGAGGGGACTTTAATTGCTTAATAAATTCTTTATTAGACCGATTCCCCCCTAGAGATTCTTTCTATACCAAACAGTCTAAAACTCTCGTGGCATTATGTGAAGATTTAGAGTATCTTGATGTGTGGCGCACTTTCAAACAATCCCAGAAGGAATTCACTTTTTTCTCTCACCCACACAATTGTCATTCCAGAATAGACTATTTTTTTGCTCCGAAAACAATGATGCACGCAATTTCAGGCTGTGATATAAAGAACATTGTTATCTCTGATCATGCTATAGTGACATTAGATGTCAATATGAAAGGTTTTCATAGACCAATCAGAAACTGGAGATTTAATAATCTATTACTCAAAGATGATATGTTTCTTTCATATTTTAACTGTGAATTTAAGATATTTTTGTCTATCAATTCGGAATCTACAGATAACCCCTCGCTTCTTTGGGAGACAGCTAAAGCATATATTAGAGGCCTTATTATTTCATATTCTAGAGCTAAAAAAAGAAAACAGATTGAGAAACAGAAACACCTGGAATCAGAGTTAAATGCAGCTACAAACAGTTATTTAAATGACCCTTCTTCAGAATCTTTAGAAAAAATAAGTGCCACCAGAGTCTCCCTAAATTCATTGCTAACTCAGCAATCTCATTCAAATGTATTATTTTCAAAACAAAAATTATATGAATGGGGCAATAAACCTAGTAAATACTTAGCTAATTTGGCAAAATCTAAATCTAATTCACAATTTATTACTTCCATAATTGACTCCAATGGTGTACGCTCTTTCGATTCTAGTACTATTAATAACACTTTCAAACAATTTTACTCCATTCTCTACCAATCACATTACTGTCCTCTAAAACACGAGAAGATGATATCATTCTTTGACCGCCTAACTCTTCCTGTTATTTCTGAAGAACAGAGAAAACTTTTAAATATGCCCATCTCAAGAGAGGAAGCTATGAAAGCACTCCACAGTTTGAAATCTGGTAAATCTCCTGGTCCAGACGGCCTCGCATGCGAATTTTATAAAGAATTTGAAAATATTTTGCTGGACCCTCTTTTAGGTATGCTTAATCACTCATTTTCAAGTGAAAACCTTCCCCCCTCGCTTTACGAAGCCCATATTTCACTTATTTTAAAAAAAGGCAAGGACCCAGAAAACTGTAGCTCTTACAGGCCCATAGCATTGCTTAATTCCGACTTAAAATTACTATCCAAAATTTTAGCGCTAAGGCTGGAGAAAATTCTACCTTCTATTATTAATGAGGATCAGACTGGGTTTATTAAAGGTAGAAGCTCCTCTCACAATGTTCGGAGACTTTTAAATATTATTGAGCTTTCTAACAATCTTAATTCTAGTTCTCTTATTCTATCCTTAGACGCAGAAAAAGCTTTCGACTCCGTGGAGTGGCCTTATCTATTCCACACACTAGAAAAATTTGGCCTTGGGGAATACTTCACAAAATGGGTACAAATACTCTATAAAAATCCCTCTTCTTCAGTTATTACTAATGATCACAGATCAAACAATTTTTCTTTAGACCGGGGAATCAGGCAGGGCTGTCCTCTTTCGCCATTGCTTTTTGCATTAGCAATTGAGCCACTTGCACAGAGTATAAGAGAGAGTTCAGCCGTGTATGGGGTAAATATGGGCAGCAGACAGCACAAAATTTCCTTATATGCGGACGATGTGTTGCTTTTTCTCTCTGACCTGGGGGCTATTCCATAAAAGTCGTTTAGAAAAGCGGGGATTAAAGTCAAAAGCCTGACTTCAGTGAGCCAAACTAAACATCCACGCTTAATTTGGTTCCATAACAGTAAGTTGAAGATCATTTGATCTAACTAGTCTGAGTTCAGTTTAAATAGTCTAGATAACTGCTCGTGCACGTTTCTGTCGTGAAACCTTAAAGGTCGATCATAGATACATCGATTATGTTGTGTGCTACCATGGCAACTTCGAGAACTGAAAGCTCTGAGATGAGACAGCTGTTCACAGCGAGTGAGCCGCATTAGTTTTTAGAGTTCAAACATATAATAATTTAAACATAACAAAATAATACGGCTTGCAAGAGAGAAGGCTGACAAGAAATTGCAGATCGTCTCAATAGGCTACATATGTAGCAATATATTTTAAAATATAAGCCATTATTTAGGCCTTAACATTAAATATTTGTCATAGTAGATAGAAATTGTACTTGACCGCGCGCGTGCGAGAGAGAGAGAGAGAGAGAGAGAGAGAGAGAGAGAGAGAGAGAGAGAGAATGCATGCTTACTGCCATTTGTTACTTGCAAGGAAAAGCTTTATTGCATTGCAGCCTCAATGTAACATACAAAATGTGCTAAATGTAAGCACATTAAAATGACAACAAAGAGTCGTGCACACACAAGCGGTGGGATTTTTAATTTGCTCCCGAAACTGCTAGCTGCTTTCTCTTTGACACGTGTGTTTCCCGCGCCCCGTGGGAAAATATCTTTACATTAAAGTGAGCGTACTGCACGGCCCGGATCATCTCCCGATTATTCCACTCAGGGTTTGCAGCTTTAAAGTCATTATTTAAGAAATGTAGTCTGTTTCCTTATATCAGTCAGTGCTTTCGTCTCCCCGTGTTGGCGTGGGTTTCCTCCGGGTGCTCCGGTTTCCCCCTCAAATCCAAAGACATGTGGTATAGGTGAATTTGGTAAGCTAAACTGTCTATAGTGTATGTGTTTCCCAGTGATGGGTTGCAGCTGGAAAGGCGTCCGCTACGTAAATCATATGCTGGATAAGTTGGCGGATCATTACGCTATATATATATATATATATATATATATATATATATATATATATATATATATATATATATATATATATATATATATATACCCCCCCTCGCAGATCTATCTTTTAAGTTAATATTTTCTACAGGATGCTTTACAATAATATATTTGTGCATATACATTAAATTATTCACTAAGCAACATTTGGAAATAATTGATCAAAAACCAAACTGAAGATCACAGTGCAAAAATTAGTACACCCAAATAAATATGTTGGGGGAAAATGTTAAATACAATTTTAGTAACGAGGAAAAAAAAAATCAACAGAACCTATATAAAATTTAGTTGAAAAAATATAAAATATAGTTGAAATGTTGTAGTTTGTATTTGTTTTGTTTGGAATAACTCATATGAATTTAAATATATTGTCACACTTTATTTTGATGGTCCATTTGTTTAATTTAAGTTACACTGCATATATTTGACAACTAATTCCATTAGATATATATTTACTATTAAGTGACTATAAAGTTTTAATCATTATTAAGAGGTTAACTAAATTAAAATGGCATCAAACTATGGCAGGTGAATGTTAACATTACTTTGATTACGCTTGAACTTGACTAAGCCTGAGAGTTAGCCTGCCCCAGACCAGGCTAGTTTCCCAGCATAAGTTGCCAGGGTAACTAAGTTTGAACTATCGTAAATTTGATTTATGAAACCGAATCCGCCATTAATAAACCTGACTTACCAAAATAAGCCTGGCTTTTTCTCTAAGCTTGCTTTATGGAATAGCCCCCAGGAGATGTCTGTACCAGCAGTTGTTGACCTCATTCAGGAATTCGGGCAGTTCTCTGGATACAGGATAAATTATTCTAAATCAGTCGCTCTATTATTAGGGAACAAGAAGCCCATACCTCAATTATCCTCTTTCCCCTTTAAACTTTCAGAGGATGGTTTTGTTTATTTGGGAATTAATATAACCCCTACTTTTAAACAATTGTATAAAGCTAACTTTGCACCATTGCTTGAAAAAATAAGAGATGATTTGAATAGGTGGATGACTCTTCCTCTGTCCTGGTTGGGGCGGGTGGCTCTGATAAAAATGAATGTCTTGCCTCGACTATTGTACCCAATGCAAATTATTCCTATTTTATTGTCTAACAAGGTTATAAAAGAGCTAAATGGGTGGTTAAGTTCATTTATTTGGAGCAAACGAAAACCCAGGCTGAAATTATCTAAACTCCAGCTTCCTGGGACAAAGGGTGGCTTAGATCTTCCAAACTTTAGACTTTATCAGCTGGCTTGTCAATTACGTTTCATTGTAGATTGGCTAAATGAGGATCCAAATTCAGTTTGGCTTGATCTTGAATCCTCTCAGTCTAAATATCCTCTAAAAAACTTATTATTTGTTCTTAATTCCAAATTGAAAAGAACATTATACGACAGTCCCTTAGTGCGTAATACTCTTAAGGCATGGCGTTTCATTCAAAGATTGGAGGATAGGATTGACACAACCTCTCCTCTTCTACCAATTTTGAATAACCCAGAGTTTTTACCAAGTATTCTAGATCATGGCTTCAATCTTTGGCCAGCTTGTGGTATATGTACAATGGATAATCTCTTTGAGAAGGGAAACTTACTGCCTTTTGAAACTATTGTTTCAAAATTTAATTTACCAAGACAACATTTCTTCAGATTCCTGCAAATTAGAGACTACATATTTAAGAATACCACACTTACTTCTAAATACTCGTTTACAGTAATTGAGAAAATTCTATTAAATCCTCCTAAACAAAAGTTGATTTCTTCTTTCTATAAGGCTTTGTCCTCTTATAACACTGTCTGTAACTCCCATCTCAAATCAATTTGGGGAAAAGAGCTTGGAGTGGATATTTTGGAGGAAAAATGGGAGATGGTTTGGTCTCTAGCCAATAAGCTTTCAGTTTGTAACAGGGTCAGAGCCATTCAACTCAGGATCCTTCATAGAATTCATATTACACCTCAATTAAGACATAAATTCAATGCAACCCACTCACCTTTATGCCTTAAATGCAAATCAAACATAGGGGACTATATTCATTGTATGTGGGACTGCCAGGTGATTCAGGCCTATTGGTGCAGAATCGTAGCCCAAATAAACAACATTTTTGGTTTGGACATAGATAAAGACCCCCTGTCCCTTCTCCTGGGTTTTCCTTGCAAACTAATCAAGAACAAGTATGAACAACGACTGTTCTGCCTGTTAACTTTTGCTGCCAGGAAGAACATTTTGATGTCATGGATCAATGATAAGTCCCCTTTCATGAAAGGATGGCATTCAATAATTCAAGAGACTATCCCCCTGGAATACTTGACATGTCTCAGCCACTCCACAACTGACACATTTATTCGCACTTGGTCACCATATTTGGACAATATAAACCTTGCTTTATGTGACATTTTGAAACTCGGAATGACATAATGTCCGTATGGACATTCATTCATGTGTGTTCTGTTCTCATCAAATCTCTCACTCTTCCCGCCATATTGTATTATTTGCAACATAAAAGCTTATGGCTTTGGCCTTATGTATGTTTTTGTATATGCAATTATGTTTTGTGTCAGGCATTTTATGTTGTATTTGTATTTTTGTTTTGTGTATGTCTAAAAAGAAAAAAGCAAATAAAAACACTGTTCAAAAAATACAATTTATTGGGTAATTTAATACAGGTAGATAGCATAAATAATACTCTATCCAACTACTGTTTTTATGTTACTGTGGCGGTTGGGTTTAGGGGTATAATGTTGGGTAGACGTTAATAAAATACAATAAATTTAATAAATAATACAAATAATTCTCATTAACTTAAAGCTGCAACTGTATCTGATCCAGCAACAACCATGGGAAAATTTGGCCAGGATGCCAGGGTTAAACCCCTACTTTTTTCCGGAGGACATCCTGAGATTTTTAATGACCACAGAGAGTCACGAACTTGGTTTAATGTCTCATCCAAAAGACGGCGCTCACAGAGCACTATGGAGTCCCCATCAATATACTAGGGCGTTAGGACCCAGACAGACCGCAGGTTGAACGCCCCCTGCTGGACTTACTAACACCACTTCCGGCAGCAACCGGAACGGTCTCCCATCCAAGTACTGACCGGGCACAGCCCTGCTTAGCTTCAGTGGGCGACCATGTGAAAGTTGCAGAAAGCTAGCTGCCATATATTGTCATTAATTTTGTACTCAATTTATTGTTTCCTAAGCATATGTGTTAAGTGTTGTGATAAAAGTATATTTCTTGGTTAAAAAATTATTATTTGTTTACAAAAAATATGATTGCTTCTCTGAACTGATTTATACAGAACAGTATTTAAGGCATGTGTATTATAAGTAACTAGGCCTGGGCCAATAAACAATATTATATCGAATTGCAATAAAATTTATGTCAATAACAATAAGCTCTTGACTTTTTTACGCTATATTGATCAAAGAGCCATATTAGAGATGTACCGAATTTTCAGCCACCGAAAATTTATTGGTCGAAAATATGTTATGCCATTTAATGGACCCTCTAATTTTTGTGGCTTGTCATTGCTGGGGTACTCTTTTAAATCTGGAAGCATTAACAACATATATAACGAAATATATATAGTTATCGTTCAATATGGAAAATAATTATCGAGATTTCATTTTTGCCATATCGCCCAGCTTTAAAAATAACTATAATTAAATGATCTAAAAAATGAAAGTAATCCATTACTTTGCTTTTTTTTTAGCAAAAAAACAATGTATTACAATGTAACTAATTACACCCAACACTGTACAGTACTAATAACAGCACCAATAGTCGATATTCTAGGTAGCTACAAACCAGATTTACCAATTAGTAACACTATACCGATATCATAATGTGGGATACCTTAAGTAAAAATCTAGATGAAATATACACCTATCTGTTGTAATATGTAAGTCCAGGAACATCTTCCTTGGCTACTGGAGTCTTTCCGGCCGGATCTGGTGCTGTATGATTCTGGTGTGGATCCGCACTGGGAGGATGAACTTGGAAAGCTTCGACTCACTGATGAAGGTGAATCAGGCCATTCTGTAACACACATCTAAATCGCAAAATGTGACTGATTATTCAACGTTGTGCTTTTTACCCAACGCAGGACTTTACCGGAGGGATCTTTATGTGCTTCAGACAGTCATTAAAAGGGGCATTCCTGTGGCCACTGTCATTGGAGGAGGTTATTCCAGAGATATTGATCGACTGGCACGCAGGCACTCAATAATTCACAGAGCTGCATTAAAGGTGAGCTTGCAGAATCCATGATGAGGATAATGTGGGATTTCATGGAGCTGACAGGAACTGAACGTTGATATTACTGGGTGCCTTGAACCGTGTTTTTTACTTTGTTATTGCCTATTAGATTATTTACAAATTTCCCCCCTTTTTTCAATTAATCTTATTTTTTTATTATTATTTAAATCAGAAACTAAATCAAAAACACACATTCTGTCCCTTTAAATATGCTTTCTGTCCCTCTAATCACCCAAATGTAATGTATTGCACTGTCTGAGGTTTAGATGCTTTTAATGGTTAATATTTGTGCTCTTAGGTTTGGAGAGAACAAGGACTTTAACTCCAGGACGGAAATGAGATTCAAGAATCATAGTAGGAAATATTCAGTTTAATTTTGTATGCATAAGTAAAATGTGGAGGATCTTTATATACCTGTAAACATTTTCTGTAATTGTGTATATTTCCCCAATAAAAAACAGTGCAGAATTGATTTTATGAATAAAAATGACATTTTTTCAAGAGATAACCTGTGCTTTCTTCTTCTAGTATTGTTTTTAGCTTTATATATATATATATATATATATATATATATATATATATATATATATACACATACATGCATACATACACACACACTGTATATATATATATATATATATATATATATAAAAAAATTTTGGACTTGTCTCTTAGAATTACATTTTAAATTCATTTTTATTATCAAGTAATCAGATTAAATAATTAAACAATTACCTATTTCTTTTTCAAAGACATGAATTTTAGCTAGTGATTATACAGTTTTTTTGTACATCTATGTATATATTTAATAAATAATAAAGCATTATATCCAGTTGAAGTCAGATTAGCCCCCCTGAATTATTAGCCTCCCTGTTTATTTTCCCTAAATCTTTCAACACATTTCTAATCATAATAGTTTTAATAACTCATTTCTAATAACCGATTTATTTTATCTTTGCCATGATGACAGTAAATTTCAAGACACTTTTATACAGCTTAAAGTGACATTTAAAGGCTTAACTAGGTTAATTAGGCAAGTTATTGTATAACGATGGTTTATTCTGTAGACTAATTGAAAAAATATATAGCTTAAATGTGCTAATAATTTTGACCTTAAAATGTTTTTAAAAAAATTAAAAACTTCTTTTATTCTAGCCGAAATAAAACAAATAAGACTTTCTCCAGAAGAAAAAATATTATCAGACATACTGTGAAAATAGTATCGTCAGAAGCCATAGGTAATAATTTTGTGCTACCTGTATACATATTTTTGGACTCTAAAAGTCCTGATAGACTTGGATTTAGCTTATATTTAGTTTAAGCTCATGTTCTACCAAACAATAAACCTAAAAATAAATCTTGGATGGCCTGAGGGTGAGGTGAACTAACAGCAAATTTTTTCCATTTTGGCATAAACTTTCTCTTTAAAATGCCACAGCGAGATGAATATTAAATTTAGTTTATCAGTTTTCATAGTAAGACTAGCCCTAAACGTTACATTTTAGACCAACGTTGGTCATCAGAGCATCAACACCTCGCTGCTTATTGCCATTAATAACTGATTTATTTTATCTTTGCCATGATGACAGTAAATAATATTTTACTAGATATTTTTCAAGACACTTCTATACAGCTTAAAGTGACATTTAAAGGCTTAACTAGGTTAATTAGGTTAACTAGGCAGGTTATGGTAATTAGGCAAGTTGTTGTATAACGATGGTTTGTTTTGTAGACTATCAGAAAAATATATAGCTTAAAGGGGCTAATAATTTTGACCTTAAAATGTTTTTTAAAAAATTTAAAACTGCTTTTATTTAAGCTGAAATAAAACAAATAAGACTTTCTTCAGAAGAAAAAAATATTATCAGACATACTGTGAAAATTTCCTTGCTCTGCTAAACATCATTTGGTAAATATTTAAAAAAGAAAAAAAATTCAAAGGGGGGCTAATAATTCTGACTTCAACTGTAATTTTATTATTCTATAAATATATGCATTTGAACCATGTACATCAGCTAAAACCTTGGTACTTTTAGGATATTTAAAAATACTGTAATAATAATAATTTTACAAACTCTCAATGCGATCTCTTACCACCCACCAAGCAATTTTGTGTTGAAAAGATGTCTAATAGATGTCCAAACATAGACATCTTAGGTAAAACAAGGCTAAATTTGGGCTGTTAGTGAACATCTCATAGACGTCTAACAATAGTCCAAAAATAGACCAGTTATCAAATAGACAGGAATGAATGAGTACACATGTGAAATCTAGTCTGTTTGATGACTAGTCTATTATTGGACTATTAGACGTCTATTAGTTAGATGTCTATTAGGTTTACTGACAGCCAAAATTTTGCCTTGTTTTAGCCAAGATTGCTACGACAAACAAACAAACGAAAATGCTTGCTGGGAAATGGTTTTATACAGTAATATGGTGGTTTTATATAGTAATTCAGTAAATAAACAAATTCATTTGAGCCAGTAGTTTCGATAAAAACAAAATATAGTATTTTTTATTATATTTAAGTCAAAAATACACATAAAAATGGTTCAAGTTTAAGGGAAAATCAAAGACTTTGTTGTGACATTGACATGGTCAAGGTACACCAATACAAACACGCACACAAACACACACAATTTACAATGACACCAGCACAAACATGTTTCATTGTTCAAGTTTTCAAGACGGGAATTTATGTGCAATTGATAAACAAGCAGTCGACTATTTAAAATCTTGTTTAAAATCTTCAGACCACCACAACACGACAGCTATATGGTAAAATATTAACCACACAACACCTACACAGACAAACACGCGAAGAGCATTCAATAAGAAAACTCTAGTTATGTGCTCACATTGTTTGGTTCAGAAAAACGATGTGCTATGCTTTCTGTTTCAGGCAGGCATTGCTGAAGACAGCTAACAGTGATATACCATTAAAATCAGTGCAAGTCGATTTTTTGTAACTAAAACCAAACAACAACTAAAATTAAAGCTATAGTTCACCCTAAAATTAAGATTTTATGTTATTTTAATCACCCCCAGGATATCTAAGATGATTTTTTACTCAAGTACAACACTTTGAGAGTCAAAAAACTTGCATAGGCTAAACAAAATGAAAGCATGTGGCTCCTGACAGATGTAAATAATGTTTAGCTTCTTTCACACAATGACCTGTCATAAGTAATAATTTTGTGCTACCTGTATACATATTTTTGGACTCTAAAAGTCCTGATAGACTTGGATTTAGCTTGTATTTAGTTTAAGCTAATGTTCTACCAAACAATAAAGCTAAAAATAAATCTTGGATGGCCTGAGGGTGAGGTAAACTAACAGCAAATTTTTCCATTTTGGCATAAACTATCTTTTTAAAATGCCACAGCGAGATGAATATTAAATTTAGTTTATCAGTTTTCATAGTAAGACTAGCTTAAACGTTACATTTTAGACCAACGTTGGTCATCAGGGCATCAATACCTCGCTGCTTATTGCCATTTATACTGCTAACGTTTAATATTAGCACTCCCAATGTCACAATACTTTAAAATCTGAAGCTAAAACAGAACCTAAAACCATTAAAACTCAATTTAAACCTTCCAAACCTGGATCTTCTCAGCCACCACGCACCAGTTGGCGTGGTCCAAGAAAGTGTGCAGAACATGGAGATCATCCACGTGGTTTTGGATCAACTGCGTCAGTTCTCCTTCCCTGAATACGTGATAGTACCGCAAACAAGAGTCTTTCGGTTGCTCTCCTTTCATCCCGTCGCCTTCCAGAAGAGACGATGAACTTTCCTTCCTCCGCAAAGGCTCCTGCAGGCTTGATTCCTCCTTGTATCCTTCAAGATTCGACTGGTCCCTTTGGTAGGAGACCAAATCAGGCAGTGGAACTGAGGAACATTCATGAACAAGCTCCACATTTCCATTCCCAGCACATCTATTGTCCATTTTGCGCACCGTTTCATTGGGATCCGAGATAAAGACATCTTCTTCTAGACTAGTTCTGGAAGAGGACGAAAAAAGACTGGACATCTGCCTTATAAGACCTCGACCGCTACCTCGTCGGTTTTGGTTTTCCATCGTCTCAGTTTGTAAAGTGCTGGAGGAGGAACGAGAGAGACTCAAGCTGCCGAAATCCAGCACCGAATCCAAAGATCTTGAAAAGAACCAAAGCCTCTGCTGTTTCTGTTGACTGGGACTGATCAAGTCGCCTTCGTCCAACATGGAGGACGTGCTTCTCACTTTCCTGTACTTGTCGCCAGATGCAGTTTCGTCGCTCACGCTTTGCGTCCCGTCGCCTCGTTGTCTGGTTCCTCTGAGGGCAGGTGATAAAGGAGGATTGGGGTTCCAGGGAACAAAGATGTCCTGCTTCTCAAATTTGCGCCTCTTCTGCTCCATGGCCCAAACGTAGATCATGATCCGTCCTCCGACGCGCAGGATTCGCGCCATCTCTTTTATTGCTCGGATACGCCGCTCTTTGGTGGACATGTGGTGGATGACTGGGCAATTGAAAGAGATTGTATTGATTGGTCATTGATGTGTTATAGTACAGTCAAGGGATTTAAAGTAATAGTGTGCCTTAAAATTAAATTAAATTAAATTAAATTAAATTGGGGCTTACTCAAACTGCTGCAGTATGGAATAAAATCGCTGTCATAAATATTTGGTGTGTAAATAAAGTTCACAAATCTGTAATTATAAAAACGTTAAGGAAAACGGAACGTACTTGTAATTTCACAAGTTTTTACGAATTCCAAAATCTGCGATTAGAAAAGACAGATAAGACATTTTCTTTGTCTGTTTTGTGTACTACTTATAAATTTAAGGTGGTGTACTTTACAAACACGAAATACAGTTTCACCACAGACATGATGACCTGATTACGAGTACGAATTAAAAAGCGACACTCCGCTATCAAAATTGTCACCGCTGTCACAGGCATTAATAAACAAGCGACAGCCATCGATCACAACGGTGCACTTGCATGATGAGGTCCTGAATCCTGACTGAAGGAAGCCCGCTGAGCAAAACTGCTGGGCATTTGAGCTTTTTGTTATTCCCTCTTTGAGAAATGTCCGTCATGAGCATAACAAAAATCTTACCTGAGACGGTATGGAATAAAATCACTGTCATAAATATTTCGTGCATAAATAAAATTCACGCATCTGTAATTATAAAATCGTAAAGGAAAACGGAGCGTACTCGTAATTTTACGAGGGAACAATTCCAAAATCTGCGATTAGAACAGACACAGATACGACATTTTCTTTGTCTGTTTGTATATGACTGATAAATTTACGATGGGTGTACTTTACAAACACGAATACAGTTTTAACACGGGCACGACAAACTGATTACGAGTACGAATCAAAAAAGCGACACTCCACTGTCAAAATGACGTCACCACTGTCACGGGCATTAATAAACAAGCGAGAGTCATCGATCACAACGGTGCACCTGCTGGGCACTCGAGCTCCCACACACCGTCTCAGGTAAGATTTTTGTTATTCCCTCTTTGAGAAAAGTCCATCATGAACTGTAATGAAGGTTGAGACTTAATGAGGTCCATTTTCGCTGTGTTTCTTGGCCATTTTACAGAATCAAAATTAAGAACGGGCCGAGGTTAGTGAGCTAGCATAATGTAAGTTAACGTTACAGGCAGCGAGTGCAGAATTTCTCAGTGAATCACTTAACGATGTTTAACTATAACATGATATCTGTTGATTAAGTAACCTTTTTTAAAGGTTAATCATTGATCTTTTATGTAATGAAGATATCTGCAAAAGGCAAGTTAAATATTTGAGGGTTTGTGCATACCAGAGGTGTGTAACGTTAAACATTTTTATGAGACTATGAATCAAAATAAATAAATATTAAATATGTTAAACATGTGACCCCGGACCACAAAACCAGACATGAGGGGCAGTCATTTGAAACAGACTTGTATGTCATCTGAAAGCTGAATAATTAAGCTCCTCATTGATGTATGAAATAGAGATGATATTCATTCATTTTCTTTTTCGGCATAGTCCCTCCATTAATCTGGGGTCGCCACAGCGGAACGAACCGCCAACCTATCCAGCATATGTTTTTACGCAGCGGATGCCCTTCCAGCTGCAACCCATCAGAAAAGGAGATGATATGTTCAGATATATATTTTTATATTATCTTTACATCTGTACAAAGTAAGGTGTTAGTAACTAATAATATAAATGTTTGTCATGTTACTTATTATTTGTTTGTTATATTACTTGATTAAACTATTAGTTACATTATATTGTATTATAATTAATAAACTATTACCATAAACATTTATATTACCATTTAGCTTTATACTATTCGGTGTGCTTCTCTCTTTCCTGGTGTGTGTGTTCTATATTGGTGATTGCTTAATTACCACATTATATTTTTTATTTCATTTTATTGCTTATTCTGATTTATTTAAAGTTGCAATCAATTAATAAGTGTAAAAAATTCCTTTGTTTTATCTACATATACTGGATAAATCTGTCTAATTCAGTGTTCTCTGGTGATCTTATAGGGGGTTTGTGAGTTACTTAAACAGTTAAAAAAAGGTTACTTAAGTAATTCACTGTGAAATTTTGCACTCGCTGCCTGTAACGTTTACTTACATTATGCTAGCTCACTATCCTCAGCCCGTTCTTAATTTTGATTCTGTAAAATGTCCAAGAAACACAGCGAAAATGGACCTCATTAAGTCTCAACCTTCATTACAGTTCATGACGGACTTTTCTCAAAGAGGGAATAACAAAAATCTTACCTGAGACGGTGTGTGGGAGCTCGAGTGCCCAGCAGGCGCACCGCTGTGATCGATGACTCTCGCTTGTTTATTAATGTCTGTGACATTTCGATAGTGGAGTGTCGCTGTTTGATTCGTACTCGTAATCAGTTTGTCGTGTCCGTGTTAAAACTGTATTCGTGTTTGTAAAGTACACCCATCGTAAATTTATCAGTCATATGCAAACAAAGAAAATGTCGTATCTGTGTCTGTTCTAATAGCAGATTTTTAATTGTACCCTTGTAAAATTACGAGTACGTTCCATTTTCCTTTACGATTTTATAATTATAGATGCGTGAATTTTATTTACGCACGAAATATTTATGACAGTGATTTTATTCTATAAGACGGTCTGTGGGAGCTCAAGTGCCCAGCCGTGTGGTGACGTAATTTTGACAGCGGAGTGTCGCTTTTTGATTCGTACTCGTAATCAGGTCATCGTGTCCGTGGTGAAACTGTATTTCGTGTTTGTAAAGTACACCCACCGTAAATTTATAAGTCATAAACAAACAGACAAAGAAAATGTCGCATCAGTCTTTTCTAATCGCAGATTTTGGAATTCGTAAAAACTTCTAGAATTACGAGTACATTCAGTTTTCCTTAACGTTTTTATAATTACAGATGCGTGTACTTTATTTACGCATGAAATATTTATGACCGATTTTATTCCATACTGCAGTATTATAGTTTTAGAACGCATGCAATAGATTTTATGAATATGTATTATTTAGTCATGGCGTACACTGTATCTTTTTATTAATGTATTTATGTAACTGTTGGGTTTTACAAAATAGAGAATGAATGATTAGATTAATAGACATTTTTGTCTCAGTATTTGTTAGGGGATTATGATGTTTATGGTTAATAGTAATAATATATTTACATTAAATAAAACGTAATACTTTAATTATAAAAATATACATTATTTATTATAACTACTGCTGACACTACTACTAACAATAACAATATTCATCTTAAATACATTTTTCATTTTGAAATAATATATTAATCATTCCTAAAGTAATTCACGTACATATGCAGTTAACTTATGTAGAACCAAAATATGTACTAACTAAACTAGTACTTTTACATTAGTAATTGTAATTAGTTCATTCATGCATATTATTAATACATTATTATATTATCTTAAATTATTTACACACTCACTGGCCACTTTATTAGGTACACCTGTCCAACTGCTCGTTAATGCAATTCTAATCAGCCAATCACATGGCAGCAACTCAATGTATTTAGGCATGTAGACATAGTCAAGACGATCTGCTGCAGTTCAAACCGAGCATCAGAATGGGGAAGACAGGGTGATTTAAGTGACTTTGAACGTGGTATGGTTGTTGGTGCCAGACAGGCTGGTCTTAGTATTTCAGAAACTGCTGATCTACTGGGATTTTCATGCACAACCATCTCTAGGGTTTACAGAGAATGATCAGAAAAAAGAAAATATCCAGTGAGCGTTCTGTGGGCGCAAATGCCTTGTTGATGCCAGAGGTCAGAGGAGAATGGCCAGACTGGTTCCAGCTAATAGAAACTCAAATAAGCACTCGTTACAACCGAGGTATGCAGAAGAGCATCTCTGAATGCACAATACGTCCAACCTTGAGGCAGATGGGCTACAGCAGCAGAAGACCACACCGGGTGCCACTCCTGTCAGCTAAGAACAGGAAACTGAGGCTACAATTCGCACAGGCTCACCAAAATTGGACAATAGAAGATTGGATAAACGTCGCCTGGTCTGAAGAGTCTCGATTTCTGCTGCGACATTCAGGTGGTAGGGTCAGAATTTAAAGTCAACACCATGAAAGCATGGATCCATCATGCCTTGCATCAACAGTTCAGGCTGCTGGTGGTGGTGTAATGGTGTGGGGGATATTTTGTTGGCACAATTTGGGCCCATTAGTACCAATTGACTATCGTGTCAATGCCACAGCCTACCTAAGTATTGTTGCTGACCATGTCCATCCCTTTATGACCACAGTGTACCCATCTTCTAATGGCTACTTCCAGCAGGATAACGCACCATGTCATAAAGCACAAATCATCTCAGACTGGTTTCTTGAACATGACAATGAGTTCACCGTACTCAAATGACCTCCACACTCACCAGAGCTTAACCCAATAGAGCACCTTTGGGATGTGGTGGAACGGGAGATTCGCATTATGGATGTGCAGCCGACAAATCTGCAGCATCTGTGTGATGCTATCATGTCAATATGGACCAAAATGAGGAATATCTCCAGTAGCATGTTGAATATATGCCACGAAGGATTAAAGCAGTTCTAAAGGCAAAAGGTGTCCAACCCGGTACTAATACGGTGTACCTAATAAAGTGGCTGGTGAGTGTATATAATATAAGAAAAATATTAGATTTTTAAATTTTAGTAATATTATATATAATATATAATTTCCAAAATAAAACCAAACTGACATAAACCACAAAGTGCTTTATAAATAATAATAAGATCCGTGAAAAATACAAAACCACCATGAATGCAGGGAGCCAAATGAATAATAGCACCGTGTTGCTTCATGATTTTCAAGGGCCTTTCAGAGCCTTTAAACCATTATGAGAGTGTGATCTCATCAATGGACATTAATCTTCTCTCCGAGGACTCACGAGGGGTTGCCAGGTGAGCCCGACGTTTATCCTGACAACAAACACTCCCCAGACCTCCTTTACCAACCGCTCATCTCCTGTAGCCTAGAAACACCTCATCAAGCTGAAATCAGCCGCTCCATTTCTACTTATGGCAAAAACACTACAGGCGAATAAGGGAAAAATAATATTATATACAAATAAGTTATCATCACCATACTTCCCTAGATGAAAGATTTGCGAGTTTTGTATTTTAAGTTTTCTAAAACATTCTTTAAATATGCAGATGGAATGAAATATATCATATTTATTCCTATTAAATGCCATGTCAACAACATAGGCTACTTTCATGGCAAAAACTATTGATTAAACATAAAAATACAATAAAAGCCACTTACAAATAAACACAATATCATTTAGATTAGATTTTTAATGTTAATGTGATCAAAACAATTCTAAAACTTTTCCTGGTAAAACTTTGCTGAATAAAAGGAATTTATTTGTTAATTATTGGCGAATTTGCATACATCTCTAGCACCTAAATTGGAACATTTGATGAAGTCTGGTCCAAAATCCTTATTACTTTCTTTCCTTCTTTCTTTCTTCCTTCCTTATTTTTCTTCTTTCCTTCATTCTTTCTGTCCTTCTTTCTTTCCTTCCTTCCTACCTTTCATTCATTCTTTCCTTCTTTCTTTCCTTCCTCCCATCCTTCCCTCCTCCTTTCTTTCCTTCCTGCCTTCTTTCTTTCTTTTCTTCTTTCAGTCTTTTCTTCCTTCCCTCCTCCTTTCTTTCCTTCCTGCCTTCTTTCTTTCTTTTCTTCTTTCAGTCTTTTCTTCCTTCCCTCCTCCTTTCTTTCCTTCTTTTTTCTCTGTCTCCATTTCTTTCCTTCCTTCCCTCCTTCATTCTTTTTTTCTCTTCCTTCTTTCTTACTCTCCTTCCTTCCTTTCTCCCTTTATTCCCTCCTTCTTTCTCTCTCATTCCTTCTTTCTCCCTTCCTTCATTCTTTCCTTCCATGATTCTTTCCTTCTCTCTTCCTTCCCTTTCCCTCCTTCATTCTTTCCTTCCTTCCATCCATCATTCTTTCCTTCTCTCTTCCTTCCCTCTTTCCTTCCTCCCTTCCTTCTCTTTCCTTCCATCGTTCTTTCCTTCTCTCTTACTTCCCTCTTTCCTTCCCTCTTCTTTTTCCTCTTTCTTCCTTCTTTCCTTCTCTTCCTTCTTTTCCTTCTTTCCATCCTTCATTCTTTCCTTCCTTCACTTCTTTCTTTTCTTCCTTCTTTCTCTCTTCTTTAATTTCCTTCTTTCTGTCCTTCATTCTTTCCTTCACTCCTTCCTTTTCTTCTTTCTTTCCTTCATTCTCTCTTCTTTCCTTCTTTATTTTTTCTTTCTTTCCTTCCTTTCTTTTTCTTTCTTCCTTCTTTCAGTCCTTCATTCTTTCCTTCCTTCACTCCTTTCTTTTCTTCCTTCTTTACTTCCTTCACTCCTTCCTTTTTCCTTTCCTTCTTTCTCTCTTCTTTCCTTCTTTCTTTCCTTCCTTTATTCTTTCCTTCCTTCCTTCCTTCATTCATTAATTCTCTCCTTCCTTTTGTCTTTCTCTTTCTCTTTCTCCTTCCTTTCTTCCTTTCTTCAACATATTAATGTTAAAGGTTTTTGATGTAATCAGGCAAATTATAATGTATATGAACATTTGCCTCAGTAAAAATGTTCAGAATACAGATAGAATTAAAAATGTGATGTTCGGTTTATGTAAAGGCTGCTGAAATGTAAATCTATGACTCATTGCAGGAGAAAAAATGGAAATGGACTTTAAAAACATGAAATGTAATTGAATTCTACAGACACAAATTAAATAAAGTCTGATAAAAGAATACAATAAATATAAAATAGAAAAATCTTTACCCTTGTAAAACAAAAAAATAATAATAATGAAAAGCCAGAATGTTCAAAATCCTAAAAAAAAAATGGAAATGAGATATTAAAAAACATGACCTGTAATTAAAATCTACAGACACAAATTAAACAAAGTCTGGAAAAGTAATAAAAAGTGTCAAACTAAATAATTAAAATTAAATAAAAAAAAATGATGAAAAGCCAGAATGTTCAAAATCTTAGAACTGACATGTGCAAAAGACAGAAATGAAATGGTTTGAACATGGAAACAGCAGTATGCAAATCTGTGTGTTGCATGAAATGAACGTGTTATTAAGCTAGAGTACATCCTCATAAATGATTATGCTAATGACGTCTTGTCAGAGTCTATCAAGCTGAAACAGACAAGATGTTCTGTGGAACTAGATGTTCCTTCTCAAGCAATATGACCTTTTACTCTAATACAATCTGTGCGAAAGTGAAGAATTCATAGGCATTGTATTAGATTAGGGTTGTATGTTTTCTTTTTAAAACAGCATTTTAGAATGAAAACACTCTTTCTCCATACTGGCGTAGGTTAAAGATGCCGGAGTAGTGTGTGTGGAAACCAGGCAAAAATGCAACAAAATGAATTAAAATCTGAATTAAGTTTGATTGGTTTATTGACATTTAACAAAACTTGAAATCTGAATTAAGTTTGATTGGTTTATTGATTAATATTAATGAGGATTGAGACTCTTTTAAAAGGAAAAATCTAAAATGTTGATATGGAATAAATGTGAAATATTAACATTATTTTTTAACCCTAAACCTTTTTAGCAAACAACAACAAAAAGCAGTCGCTATATACGTGTTATATATATATATATATATACACACATATACATATATATATATATACATATATATATATATATATATATATATATATATATATATATATATACATACACATATATATATATATATATATATACACACACACACATATACACACACACACACACACACACACACACAAGATGACTTGTTATTTCTTGTATGGAAAATAGTTAAAACAGTCTAACAGTCATTTGCAGAGTTTAATCTATCCAATGACTCACTGAATCAATGTGAACAATTTGTCACTTACTCACTCAACGGCAAGTCAATTATCCCGCTGGTGCTTCCTTGAAAGTACTAAAACAATCAATGATGGAATGATTAAAATACGGAGTCACTCTTTGCGATCTGAATTTAGAATGAATTGAACTGAATGTAAGAATGTTTACTGTTGCTTGTGGTAAATGTCAGAATCAGTTTTATACTGCAAGGGTTAAGCAGAATCTGATCTAAAAACCAGAAAGTATTTTAAGATGTTTATGGGTGTAGGCTATATACAATAATTTATACAAATATTTTTTTTAGCTAGACATTTATTAATTGTGTATATGTATATTTCATTTAGGATGTTTTATGATTAGCTTTTATGATAAATATAATTAGCAATATAAATATAATTTTATTAACAAAATTACACACCCACACACATATGTATAATGTAAATGTGTATTATTTATACCATTTATATTTATATTTATATTTATATACACATACATACACACCATATATAAATATAACAATTTAAATATTAGTATTAATCTACTGATGTTACATTTATTCTCTCAGTATATTTCATGATGATAAAATTAAAAACTAATTGAACATTTACAACAATTAAATGTATAACTATATAATATTTGAATAAATTATAGGGCTGGGCGATTAATCGAAAAATAAATCGAAATCGGCATTCAGAACCTATGATCAATCTAATTTTCTCAGGTCAATTTTTTCGATTATTTTCCCTACCGTGTGCGGAATCACGTGACCCCACTCTGTTAAGGCTGATTTACAATATACTTCTACATCATGAGCACACGTATGGTCCGGGGCAACCTTCACGCAGTCGCATACCCATGCACCTCTCAAAAATGTACCTACACGCTGCGACGACATGTAGCACAAGCTCTGTGATTGGTCGGTCTGGTAGTGTTGATACGAGTAGAGAGCCGCGGGATAGCAGAGAGCCCATCGTTGGAGCGAGTGTTTACAAGTGTGGAGTCCAGTGAAGGAGCTCCAGATGGAAACTTTCGTTTTGTGTTTATCTTATGATTAAAGTTGTTGCACGTCCGCCGGTTCCCGCCTCTAAATGAGCGAGCTTTAACTTCTTGTATATTAAGGCAGCATTCAGAAAAAACAAAACCCCCGTGACATAAAAACCCGCTGCCAGCCAGTGTTTCGGAAGTGTTGTTGCAGAGCAACACAAACAGCACACTGAAGTATAAATGCACGGTTACGCGCAAGGCAGGCGCCATGAGTCACGGCGATCACTCGATGCAGAAATAGAAATCAGCCTTGAAAGTCTGAGGCTGATTTATACTTCTGCTGCCACTTTGCAGCCACATCTGATCTCTGTTCAGGTAGGATGATGGAGCCTTACTTTGCACTACATTGACGTTGATTGTAAGCTGCGCCAGAGATTTTCATTACATTCAAATGATTATTTACATTAAAATATTAGTTTACAGAAGATTCAAGAAATGCACTGCTTAAAATATTATTTACAAGATATGCAAAATTATTTTATTTAGAAGAGATCCTGCTTATTTTCTAATTTTAACATGAAAAACATAAAAAATTATTTAGTTTGTTTCCAAAAGTGCAAGTTATACATTTTCAGTTTTTTAATAGAAAGAAATTGACTGTTGGTTTTAGACAGTGTGTGTTTTAGTTTCAGTCGTTCAATGTTGATGTTTAATAAATAATCATAGATTCCTTCTATAACTTTAAAATCAAGTAATCCACCCTACATTCAGAAATCTCGCACTTGTAATATGTGAGCATATTTACTGCACAAAACTTGTCAGTGCATTATGAGGGCAAAAGGAATAAATATAAAAATAAAATAATCGTTCATTAATCGTAATAGAGTGAAATGTTCAATTAATCGAGATTTTAGGTCAAATCGCCCAGCCCTGACAAATTATATAATGTAAAATGCCTTTATAAATTAATACTAATAAAATTATTAAATGTTGAATATGTAAGGGCTTATTAAATATTAAATTAGTTAACATAGTTATACTTAATATTAAACAAATGATTACATTAATATTAATATTTAGGAACTGAATGATTCTAGGATCAAGGACTCAAGGATCTATTGATTTTGTATATTTGTGTTGAAGTATTACCTGCAATGGAGAGCACTGCATCAAAGCAGGCATCTCTGTAGGGCAGACGCAGGCCATCACAAATCTGTACCTCGTGCCCTTTATTCCACGCAGACTCCACCAGCGGACGGCACACATCACAGCCCAGCTTGAAGATCTCCTCATTAATATGCAGATATTTGCCATTGCCACATCCTGCAAAAACAAAAAGTATTAGTAAAAATAAAAATAGTCAAATAAAAAGTATTAGATCAATAATATAAAAAGACAAAATAATAATAATAATAATAATAATATTAAGTAGAATTAATCATAATAATAAAAATAAATATAAAAAAATAAATATTATATATAAAAAAATATTATTTTTTCAGTGAAGTATTGTAAGTTTGTTGTCCATTCAACCACATTAAAAAATTTTATAAATGGTTGCAATTCCTTTCAGACAATGGTGTGTGTTGCCGACAAAGTCTCAGTATAATAACAGGCAATTATTCAAAAGCAAGTCTTTCAAAACAACAGAATAAGAACTAAATGGGTTTCATTTACACCTGACAATAATAGATTATTTTTTTGGAAATCGTGCTTGGATCACAATTCTGAACAGAAACTAAAATACACTCTGCATATAAAAGCAGACATTTAACAAGCAAACGTGTGACTGATGTTTAAGCATAATTTAATATCAGCCATATCAGCAGTAATTTCTATATTTATGACGAATTCAACAGATATGTAGAATACATACATAAATATGTAATATGTATTTACATTCATTTTAAAATGTTGTCTTAAAAACAATCAACATACAAAAATATACTCATACACGCCCATCTTACCTTTAGTTTGCTATGAGATAATGATGCGCAAAGAGAAAGCCCCTACCCAATATTTAGTTTCAGTTTGAAGTACATCAAAATACTGAAATAAGAATCTCAGAAACTTCCAGTTCACTCAGACTTGGGGTGCACTCACACTATGCTATCTGAACCGTGCCTAGTCACGTTTCCAGGTTCCTTTGACAAGTGTGAGTGCTACGAATAGGGCCCATCTGTGTTCAGTTGGTTGGCTCTGGCCTGTTGGAAGGGGTGTGCTAGAGCATGGCTCGGTTGGGCTTTAGCGTGGTTTGCTTGTAGTGTGAGTGCAAAGTGTGCCTGAGGTAGAAACTGAAAACGCAATGTCACTTTTAAGGGACCGTTTAATATGGATTTGTTAATCATTCTCATTTTTCAATGAATGCAAGCTGTAGTAGTTTATTAATGACGCAAACCCCCGCAGAACGTCAACTGCACCTTCATCAAACGTCTTAATGCATGCAGAACGAGGACTTTTATGATCTATTAAGAACTTCAAAATTTGTGGATCTGTTCGGCAAAATATTTGACTGCGTGTCACTGCATCCCAAACTACTAAAACGATATAACAAAACAAATCTCCACTGTGTTGAGCGAGAGCGCTTCTTTTCCTGTTAAAATGAACAGTCGCATCATCGATGATGTAAGCGTGCTCAGGTTCACAGTGTGAGTGCAGGCCATCGGGGGAGAGGAGAGGAAGGTGACAATCGAGCTTCCGCAAGGTTCAAGGCAACTGTACCTAGTGTGTGTACGCCCTTAATGTTGGTTTAAAAGTAATAATATAATGTATGTTCTGGAGATGCAAACTGTCGATTATATTATACATACAGTAGATTATATTACATATATAAATGTAGAATACAGTGGAAACCAGAAGTTTACATACACTCTAAAAAAAGGAACAGAACCATTTATTTATTTATTTTTTTTTTTTAAATGTCTGATGGTAAATCATACTAAACGTTTACTATTTTAGGTCCGTTAGGATTACCTAAATCATTTACATTTGCTAAATGCCAGAATAATGAGAGAATTTTTTATTGATTTCTAGACAGTCAAAAGTTTACATACATTTCCTTGGTAATTTTTTAGCTTTCCCTTTAAACTCTATAACTTTGGTCAAGTGTTTTGGGTATCCTTCCACAAGCTTCTCACAATAGTTTAAAGGAATTTTGGCTCATTCCTCCTGACAGAATTGGTGTAACTGAGTCAGATTTGTTGGCTTTCTTGCTCACACAAGCTTTTTCAACTTTTTCAAACCCACAAATTTTCTATAGGATTGAGCTCAGGGCTTTGTGATGGCCACTCCAAAACATTCACTCTGTTGTCCTTAAAGCACATTTTAACTAATTTGGCAGTATGCTTAGGGTCATGGTCTGTTTGGAAGACCCATTTGTGGCCAAGTTTTAAATTCCTGGCTGATGTCTTGAGATGTTGCTTCAGTATTTCTACATATTGTTCTTTCTTCATGATGCCATCTATGCTGTGAAGTGGACCAGTCCCTCCTGCAGCAAAACAGCTTCACAACATGATGCTGCCGCCCCCATACTTCACAGTTGGAATGGTGATCCTAAGCTTGTAAGCTTTCCCCTTTGTCCCCCAAATGTAACACTGGTCATTATGGCCAAACAGTTCAATCTTAGTTTCATCAGACCACAGGACATGTCCCCCAAAAATGTGTCTTTTTCCCAGTGTAATTTAGCAAATTGTAATCTGGCTTTTTTTGTTGATTCTGGCTTGTTGATTTTCCCATGTTGTCACACAAAGAAGCAGTGTGTTTGAGGTTTTGCTTAAATACTATTCTACAATAGTGCCTCCAATTAACTCATGTTGTCAATTAGCCAATCAGAAACTTCCAAAACCTTGACACAATCATCTGAGCTTTTTTAGAGGCATACAGTAATAATCTTATTGTATGTAAACTTGACTTTCAAGAAAAGTTATAACAATTTTTTCAAAAAAATCTCTCTCTCATTATTCTGCTATTAAGCATAACAGAAACAAATTTAATAATCCTAACTTACCTAAAAGAGAAAAAGTTTAGTCACATTAACATCTGACTTTTTTTAAATGGTTATGTGCCTTTTTATACAGTGCATGTAAACTTCTGGTTTCAACTGTATGTATGCATGTATGCGTATATATGCACGTTTATATATAAGCTTTGATTGAAACACGTTCAAAACTCATGCTCCTCGTGTTGTCATGATACTGGAATTCGATACCAAATTGATACAAAAATTTTAAAAACTTCCATTTCCAGCTAAGATTTGAGCACTGTTGAGCACGTTCTTAAACAGCTGATTTGCTGTTGTGTTCACAAGAAATGACTGTGATTGGCCATGAAGGTCATCATTTCACCAAACTCACCGCCGTTTAGTGTAACTACAGATACAGAGACAATGGAGCATTTTAAAGCCGTGAAGATCAGCTGGTCTGTCTATGAGGTGACACACAAGCGATCCGCTGATGAATCGACTGGTCTTCAAAGCTTTAAAACGCTCCAGTGTCCCTATCTGTGGTTACACTCAGTAAACAGCAAGTTCGGTGAACTGATGACTCTCATGACCAATCAATCAATCAATCAATCAATCAATCTATCTATCTATCTATCTATCTATCTATCTATCTATCTATCTATCTATCTATCTATCTATCTATCTATCTATCTATCTATCTATCTATCTATCTATCTATCTATTATTAATATGAAACTGCTGATGTTACATTAATATTTTCAGTATATACGATGATGATACAATTAAAAATTAATAGAATATTTAAAAATTATATGTCTAATTATATAACAATTTTTATGTAAATTATATTATCTAAAATGCCTTTTATAAATTAATAATAATTAAACTATGTACTATTGAATATGTAAGGCCTTATTAAATACTAAACTAATTAATATTATCCTATGTTAAACAAATGATTACATTAAAGGTCCCATGAAATTAAAATATAAAAGTTTTTAGATTTTCAGTCTGTTAGTTTTAGGGACATCTATACGTTGGTGTGCTCCAAAACAGTGACAAAATTTGCGTTTAGGAGATAGAAAACTGATATAAACATGTAAAGCTTGCAGTTTGTCTGTCTAAATCAGGGGTCTCAAACTGAAATTGGCGGGGGTCATTTCAGTGTCTGACAATTCATAGGAGAGTTGTTTTTACATTCAAGCACAAGAAAAGAAAGTGATGTAATTGGCGCATCTTAGGACAACAGACATGATGTTTATAATTAAAGCATTACTTGTCACAAATCAACAAATCAGCATGTTTTTTGCTTTACACAACTGCTGAAATATATCTGTGGCTGTTTAAATTAGCATTTTGACATTTAAATATAGCCATTATAATTATTATTACCGAAAGTTGAACAGATAGCGTGAGAACAGCAGAAACAGTTTGGGTAACTTTATTGACTCTACCTGGCAATTGTTCTTCTCAGTATCTTTCTTATTTGTAAAACTACAACAAAGAGGGGAAAAGTATGTAAATATTAACTTTTACTTTAACCTGTTCAATTCATCCAGCAGTAAAATGTACATAGTTGTCATAAAAATCTCATTAAGCATATGAGAAAAATCTAATAAATAAGACCATTTGAATTGAATATTAGCAAAATTATCATATTTGTCACACCACCAGCATAAAATGTAAGCCACGAAGAAGTGTTTGTTCAACAAAATACAGGCTGCATAAAACTGATAATAATCAAATGACCCTTGAAAATGTACAAAAATAGAGTTTTAGTAAAAATAGAGCACTTATGCACATTTATTTCTACGTTTAAATCAGTCACAAAAATAATCTGCAAGTGCGTTGCTCTCGACTGCATGCTGAGAAAAAACTAAAGTAAAACTGAAATACAGTACAATATAGTACAGTCCTTTAAATGTCCAATTGGTGGGGGGTCAAAACCACAAGTGGCTATAGGCAACGGCACAACAATGATAGTGATTCAAAAACATACGTTATGGGGGGGCAAATCTCGTTATATTTTTGACGTCAGTTGCGGGCCGGAGGGAGGTCTAAATGGTTCAACATTTTTTTTTTTTTTTTTACATCATCTCATACTTTAGTTTCTCATCAAATCTTGACTAATCGAATGCTCTCAAGTATCTGACATGCCCCGCCCCCTTCAAGGCGCTTCTCATTTGCTTTTCATTGGATATGTTAGAGCTCAACCACTCTCATTGGCAGAGCTGTGGTAAAACGTCCAAAGTAGCGGTGTTTAAGAACGCACTCAACAGCGCTCAAATGTTAGCGGGAAATAGACGTTTTTAAAAATGTCAGTACCGATTGGTATCAAATTCCAGTATCGTGACGACACTAGGTCAAACTCTACACGTTGACAATTTTTCATGAGTTTTATTTTAAAGACTTTTTTTGACCTTCAGTCTCCACCTACAGGCACAACAATGAAACTGACACAATCTTGACTGAAAATGTCAAGTTACTTCCAAAAGATGATTCACTAAGATTTAACTGCTACCATAGACATCAGTGTTTATACCATTGACATTTAGATGACAAAAAGACGGCAATCCTCTGCTGATAAATGTTATAGAGCTCTAGTTTCTTTTTAGTAGAAAAAAAGGCAACCTTCATTTGAAAGCATGACAAGCTACACAAGCAAAAATGTGAAAAAAAAGCACACTGATCTTAATCCTTTAGAGTTAATCCTCATTAGAGATGAAACGTGAAGCCTTACCGATGTCAGCCACGATGCTGCCGGGCTCTTGCTCGAGCAGGAACTGTTTGACCTTGGGCCAAGCTTTGTAGCGGCTGTCGTTGAAGTAGGGTGCGATCCTCTCGTACACGCTGTGAACATGCTCCCTCTCCAGCTGGCTGGCAGCCTCTTCCATGCTGCTCTCTATTAAAGCCCACAGAGCATCTTCAGCACTTCTCCAGACAGAGACAGAGAGAGAGGGACAGAGAGGGAGGAGGCCAGACACCAAATCAGACACTCGGAGCTTAATGCCTTCGTTCTACAGCCATTTATAACAACCACAACAACAAAAATGAATGCAGTATGCCACTTTGATTGGTCGTTTCTACATGGCAACGTGAGCTTGGAAAATATAGCTTGGTGAATGACACAAAAACTGTCAGGGACGTGTCGCATTTCACCTTGAAAAACAAAGAACAAAAAACAAGCCTATTTTTTAGGGGCCTTAAAATTGTTTCCTTTGTGAAAATGATGGATCAAAACATTTCAAAATGTACAACAAATTCTGGCATAAAACATTAAGGACAGTGGTTTTAATTTGTATAGGATTTAAATAAAAAAATGAATAAATAAATAAATAATAAATACATTTATAATAATGAATATATAGTGACTAAATTGAAAAAATAATGAATAAATAAATTTATAATAATGAATAAATTAAATGAATAAATAAATAATGAATACATTTAGAATATTGAATAATAATGAATTAATAAATTAATTAAATGAATAAATACTGAAAAAATGAATAATGAATACATTTATAACATTAAATATATAATGAATAAATAATGAATGAATAAATAATGAATACATTTATAATATTAAACATAATGAATGAATAAATAAATTAAATGAATACATTTATAATAAATAAATATATGTATTAAATGAATATAAAAATAAATAAATAATACATTTATAATAATAAATATATATTGAATAAAGAAAGAATGAAAAAATTAATTGAATAAATAATAAATACATGCATAGTAATGAATATATAATAAATACATTAATTAAATGAATAAACAATGATTAAATAATGAATACATTTATAATAATGAATATATAATGAATAGATTAATTAATTAAATAAATAAATAATAAATAAATTTATAATAAAAAATGTATTGAATAAATAATGGATACGTTTATAATAACGAATATATAATGAATAAATTAATTAAATGAATAATTAATAAATGAATACATTTATAATAATGAATATATAATGAATAAATAAATTAATTAAATGAATAAAATGAATACATTTATAATAATGAATATATAATGAATAATTAAATGAATAAATAATGAATACATTTATAATAATGAATATATAATGAAAAAATGATCAAATTAACAAATAATGAATACATTTATGAATTGAATGAATATATAATTGTCACAATTGCCAGTGATCTAATCCTAGCAAATCGCTATAGAACTACAAATCTGCTGTTATTTGGACTACATATTCAGTTATGCACTGCTCACACTCACCTGTTCCGGTTTCCATTAATTACACACACAAGGACTGATTACAAGGACCATTTAAACAGCACACACACACACATGCGCGCATCAGTGCTGAGTCTTGTTTAGCTGTATTGTGAACATTCCTTGCCGTGTTAGACCCTTGCATTGTTTTATTGGTTATTCTGTGCTGCCTGCTTTTTGACCATCCGCCTTTCCTGTATACATCTGTTTGCCCGTGTTGATCGTTGCTTGCCTGACCATTCTTGTTAATAAACTTGCATTTGGATCCGCACCTCCGTTGTCAGCGCCCCCCTCACATTACAATAATGAATAAATTAATTCATTAAATGAATAAATAATAAATACATTTATAATAATGATTATGTAATGAATAAATTCATTAAATGAATAAATAATGAATATTTAATGAATAAATTAATTAAATGAGTAAATAATAAATAATGAATGAACATTTAAAATAATGAATATATATTGAATAAATTAATTAAATGAGTAAATAATAAATACATTTATAATAATGAATATATAATAAATAAATAAAATAAATAATGAATACATTTCTAATAATGAATATATAATGAATAAATTAATTAAATGAATAATGAATACATTTATAATAATGTATCTATAATGAATAAATTAAATTAGTAAATAATTATTAAATAAATGAATACATAATAATAATAAAAAATAATGAATACATTTCTAATAATGAATATATAATGAATAAATTAATTAATTAAATGAATAAATAATAAATAAATAACGAATACATTTATAATGTATATCAAGAATAAATAAATAAAAAATAAATAATGAATACATTTCTAATAATGAATATATAATGAATAAATTAATTAATTAAATGAATAAATAATAAATAAATAACGAATACATTTATAATGTATATCAAGAATAAATAAATAAAAAATAAATAATGAAAACATTTCTAATAATGAATATATAATGAACAAATTAATTAGATTTAAATAATTTTAAATCAATTTTATTAGAAATAATGTTATTTAAATTATATATATATATATATATATATATATATATATATATATATTCCCAAATGATGTTTAACAGAGCAAGGAAATTTTCACAGTATGTCTGATAATATTTTTCCTTCTGGAGAAAGTCTTATTTGTTTATTTTGGCTAGAATAAAAGCAGTTTTTACTTTTTTAAAACTCATTTTAAGGTCAAAATTATTAGCCCCTTTAAGCAATATTTTTTTTCGATAGTCTACAGAACAAACCATCGTTATACAATAACTTGCCTAATTAACCTAACCTGCCTAGTAAACCTAATTAACCTAGTTAAGCCTTGAAATGTCACTTTAAGCTGTATAGAAGTGTCTTGATCAATATCTAGTAAAATATTATTTACTGGCAAAGATAAAATAAATCAGTTATTAGAAATTAGTTATTAAAACTATTATGTTAAGAAATGTGTAGAAGAAATCTTCTCTCTGTTAAACAGAAATTGGGGAAAAAAATAAACAGGGGGGCTAATCATTTTGACTTTAACTGTATATTTAAAAAAAATTATGGATGGATTTCTTTCTTCAAAGATGATTCACTTGCATTTTAAATAATAAATAAATAAAAATTATAATTTGTCATTTAAATAAAAAAAAAGTGAATAAAATAAAATGTCTAATCATTAAATGAACTAAAAAGGCATATATTTAAAACGCAGACAAAACCTTGATTAGGATATTCCTCAAGAGTCTGTAAAATCAGGCTGAAGCTGAAGTGTCTCTGATTAATTCTTTGTTCTCCCTCATTCAAGGTCCAAGTGTTTAGTAAAGTGTTGCTCTTCACAGACAGATCTGCCTGTCGTCTCCTCACAGCAGCACATCAGTTACCAGCTGTCCAGAACAACAGCAACATAATTCACCATCAACACATGGCTGTTCATCATTTCCCACCTCCAAACACACACGTTACATCTTCCTCAACAAGCACGACTCAAACAGAGCTTTGAAGCAGAAACAGTCAGAGATTTCCATGCTTTTATCACTGAAAACTGCAGTTCGCATAGCGTAAATAAAATGCAAAGTGGATGTTGCTTTTGCCACTTCTGATCTGCTTTCAAAGGCTTCCTTGTCGCATACAGTTGAAGTCAAAATTATTAGCCAAATATTTCCCAAATTATGTTTAACAGAGCAAGGAATTTTGCACCAGTATTTCCTAAAATATTTTGCTTCTGGAGAAAGTCTTATTTGTTTTATTTCAGCTAGAATGAAAGTTTTTAATTTTTTTTAAAAATCATTTTAAGGTCAATTTTATTAGCTCCTGAAGAAGATTTTTGTTTTCCAAAACTATGTAAATTCACATTTATTTGGGTGAGTGAACCTGCCATTATATGTCTGCAAAAACAGGTGATATGTTAAGGCAAGGGCTGATAAAAGAGCATGAGAGAGGACTTGGGGAAACAGCCAGTGTAAATACAGCCAGAAAAGCATGAAATGTATGTTGAAACTGTCATGTACAGTTGAAGTCAGAACTATTAGCCCGCCCTGAATTATTAGCCCCTGTTTATTTTTTTCCCCAATTTCTGTTTAACGGAGAGAAGATTTTTTCAACACATTTCTACACATAATAGTTTTACTAACTCATCTCTAATAACTGACTTATTTTATCTTTGCCATGATGAAAGTAAATAATATTTGACTAGATATTGATCAAGACACTTCTATACAGCTTAAATTGACATTTCAAGGCTTAACTAGGTTAATTAGATTAACTAGGCAGGTTAGGGTAATTAGGCAAGTTATTGTATAACGATGGTTTGTTTTGTAGACTATCGGAAAAAGAAATAGCTTAAAGGGGCTAATAATATTGACCTTAAAATGGTTTTTAAAAAATTTAAAACTGCTTTTATTCTAGCCGAAATAAAACAAACAAGACTTTCTCCAGAAGAAAAAACATTATCAGACCTACTATAAAAATTTCCTTGCTCTGTTAAACAACATTTGGGAAATATTTAAAAAGATTCTGACTTCAACTGTATGCTTGAAAAGACACATTCTGTATGCGAGAAAAGGGTTCCGTGTAAATGTTTGAAAACATAAACACTAGTCACGGTTTGCAAAATTTGAACTGTATGTCTAAAAACTGTTATGAATACATTAGATCTGTACATTGTAAGGGCCAAAAAAAGTGGGGGCTTTAAATTAGAGTCATAAAGGAGCAGGAGCTTGGAGAAGCCTGTTGAACTAGAAACCAGTTGTGAAACCACAAAGGTGCGGGGAAGCAAGGATAAAGGCTATAGCAAATTTGAGGGATAGGAGATTTTCCTGGGGAGAGACTGCAGATGGGTCTGCTTCTGTAGTCTCGGCATTATTGGAATATCTAATAAAGTCTATCCTTCTGATATTCATAACTTCCAGACCCCCCCCCCCCCCCCGATTGTCTACTGAATAAATCACTGTTATACAATGACTTGCCTAATTACCCTAACTTGCCTAATTAACCTAGTTAAGCCTTGAAATGTCACTTTAAGCAGAATACTAGTATCTTGAAAAATATCTAGTAAAATATTATTTACTGTCATCATGGCAAAGATAAAATAAATCAGTTATTAGAGATGAGTAATTAAAACTATTATGTTTAGAAATGTGTTGAAAAAATCTCTCCGTTAAACAGAAATTGGAGAAAAAAAAAAGAGGAGGGCTAATAATTCTGACTTTAACTGTAACTGGTACTCTTGGAACTAAATTCAGCTTTCAGATTTCGGCTTATTTGTTTATTGTCAAGTAGGTGAATGACAGTATGGCACATCATCAAGTATGATGCGACTCTGGATTAACATCTCTGTTGTTCCTGGAACATCATTTTAGTCTGTAAATGTAATCCATACTTATTCCCTGCACCTAAACCCAACCATAACTGTAAATTATTTTCAGAATCAGATGGGAATAATAGTTTGGTAACAATAGAAGTGCATAAACCTAATTATAAGCCTAAACTTAACATAAACAGTAATAGTATCCCTTCATTCTGATTGGCTGATTGAAATGTTGTTCCAGGATCAACATAGATGTTAAGGCCGCCTCACATTGTGCAATTTTTTTTTTATAATCCTAAACAATTGTATCATGTCAGACTGCACAAACATGGCTCCCATGTCACACTGTAAGATCTCAGCTGTCATAACGTCAGACTGAATGACAATAAAGACGAGCCAAACATGGGAAAAAAAAACTCCCTGTAGTTTGACGTTTGACGCTGCTGCGTCCCAATTCGCATACTATCCATCCTAAATAGTATTTGAAAATAGAATTAATATGTCCCAAATTGTAGTATGTTGAAAAGAGTATGATAAAGGTTCCCGGATTTTGTAATCAGTGATATTGCCCACAGTACATTGTGCATTGGATGCGAATTCGATTAGAACTACAAAGAGTGAAAAGTGTAAATAAACTACAAACATGATGGACGCGTGAGACCAACTGTCAAGTAGAGAGGCTTCAGCAAAGATGATTGTATGACTTAATATCTAACCCACTGGAAAATATTCAAATCACGTTTTCTGTGTTATATTTCATCTGCAACAACAATACTGAATACTTTAGGGTGTAGTATAAGTATGCGAATTGGGACACAGCAACCGTGTCTCAATAATGGCCACTTTCCACTGAGTGGTACGGTAAGGTACGGTTTGGTTTGCTTTTATGGCTGTTTCCACTGTCAAAAGCCATACCGAACTGTACCGTACCACTTTTTCGGCACCCTTTCGAAAGGGTACCAAACACGAGAAAGGGTAGCAAAATGTGGAACTCTGATTGGCTACAGAGATACGTCACGATCTCGTGGAGCTAGCCAGAATGAAAACAAAGGAACCGCCATGTTTTTAATACACAGCAGAGACATTACACCGTAATACTATATGCATATAATAACGAGCCATAGACGACCCGAGTTCAAACAAACCTTGTTGTTGTCTTGATGTACAGACACAAAGCCAAAAAGAACAAAATCTGCCGTGTCCTGTTGTTGCTTTACGAGGCCGTCTAAAAAAGTGTGAGTGGTTTTCGCTTTCTCCAGGGAGCTTGCGATCGCATCTATATTTGGGTTAACGAACTTCTTGAGCTGATGATAATAATGTGTGTGTGATTATTGAAATGTCTTCGACGTCTGATCCTTTCAGAAAAGAAAAGGACAAACGCGAGAGTGAAGCGCGGAAAAAAAGAAGCCCGACAAAACAAAGGAGCAAATTGTTTCAGCAACCTGAAATCACGAACAAACTGCCACGTTCATCGCATTTTGGACTATTATGAACTCGGAATGACGGAATTACTCTCTAACAGAGGCTACATGTGCCGGTGAAGATTACAGACACAGATGAGAGGTTTGCTCTGACTGTGGGCTATGTTGCGTGTTGTTTTTGAACTCAAATAAGGACTAAATGTATGCTGTGTGTAGTTTTTCTGTAATTGGTAACATATCGGAGAGTGTAAGTGTTCATATATGTTGCATTTATTTATTTATTGTATTTAATTGCAGACATTACAGTAGCCTATTTCGCACTGTCATTGATCTGCAGGTATAATCAAATTATTTTCGTAGAAAGGTTAGTAATAAACATTTATACACAAGTATTTATACGTTTAAAGCATCTGTTATGTGAGAAGTGCTTCTCATATGATTTGTGAACGACCATTTATTCGAGCAAGAATGACGTCAACTGAAACTCTCTGTCGTACACCACACCCACAAAAATGGTACCCTTTGCAGTGGAAACACATGCCTGATAAAGGTAACCCGTACCGACCCATACCATACCGTACCAGTCAGTGGAAACGGGCCATAATAAAACCAGGAAGAAAAAAAAACCCATTTCCCCATGGTCATTGAAAAGTTGCATGGATTGCGTCATCGGATTCGGCGCTCCTATTGGTTCTTGGATTGACACTCGTCGCAGCTGTTGTCACATTGCAGGAAAGTGTCTGAGTTCGTCTGACACTGCCAGAACTTCATCAGAGGGAAAATCTGATCGCAACAGGCATTAAGCGGCTGTATGTCAAACCAACAATCAAAGATCACAGATTTTAGTGTAGGATTTCAGGAATCTTTTAGGATTTCCCAAATTTGTCTCAGATGACAGGATCGTGGCTGAAATCTCACAGTTTGAGCAGGGCTTTAATCCAGAAACGTGTCCTACTTGGTGAAATCAGGTTGGTGTGGCTTATCATATCAGACCAATGTGACAAAAGCTGAAAAACAAAACTAATTGCCCTTGAGCTGCTTGAGTTGGTTGCGATTTGAGAAGTGAAGTCGTGGATCAATAAGGAAACATTTCCAAGCAAATCCACATTCGATGCTGATCTGCTCAAACGACAAAGCGGAGTCAATAATCTCGTGGTCTGGCTGGAAAATCAATCAAACCTTCATGTTGGTCAGCGGAAGGGTTGAGGCACGAATGCTTTTATCCTCTTTACTGCACAAATGACCAGACATCCACAAAGGGTGTTTTTTAGGGGGGGGTTGTATAACAAAGCTATTGTGAATAAGCAATTGACCTTTTGGGATATTTAAATGAAAAGAAGATTATCTTGTTATTTTATAATGCCTCAGCGCTTTGATCTGCTATGAAAAAAAAGCAGAAAGGCTCATCAGCTGAATCACATGTTGCCCTAAAGGGGAAATTCTACAGCTGAAATCGCAGATGAGCCGTAAGAGAAAAACACTACAGCATGTGGGACGATCGTACTGTACGTGTTCCACTTGACAGCAGGCGTTTGATTCACTGGCCAAAAATAAGAGATTAAAACCGAAGAGTAATTTAAATATAAAACTGCCAAGAAAGAAAATGGTTATTTAGGTAGCGTCTACACAATTGAACCTCTGACAAAAGTGAATTTTAAAGGGACAGTTCACCCAAAACTAAAAAATTTCTCACTATTTACTCACCCTCAAGTGGTTCTAAACATGCATTTCTTTTTTTCTGTTGAACACAAAATATACACTCACCAGCCACTTTATTAGGTACACCTTACTAGTACCGGAACCTTTTTGCCTTCAGAACTGCGCTTATGACATGGTGCGTTATCCTGCTGGAAGTAGCCATCAGAAGATGGGTACACTGTGGTCATAAAGGGATAAACATGGTCAGCAACAATACTCAGGTTGGCTGTGGTTTTGACACGATGCTCAATTGGTACTAATGGGCCCAAAGTGTGCCAAAAAAATATCCCCCACCACACCATTACACCACCACCACCAGCGTGGACCATTGATACAAGGCAGGACGAATCCATGCTTTCATGTTGTTGACACCAAATTCTGACCCTACCATCTGAATGTTGCAGCAGAAATTGAGACTCATCAGACCAGGCAACGTTTATCCAATCTTCTATTGTGCAATTTTTGTTAGCCTGTGCGAATTGTAGCCTCAGTTTCCTGTTCTTAGCTGACAGGAGTGGCACACGGTGTGGTCTTCTGCTGCTGTAGCCCATCTGCCTCAAGGTATTGTGCATTCAGAGATGCTCTTCTGTACACCTCAGTTGTAACAAGTGCTTATTTAGTGTACTGTTGCATTTCTATCAGCTCAAGCCTGTCTGGCCATTTCTCCTCTGACCTCTGGCATCAACAAGGCAACTGCCGCTCACTGAATATTTTTTTTTTCAGACCATTAGTCTGTAAACCCTAGAGATGGTTGTGTGTAAAAATCCCAGTAGATCAGCAGTTTCTGAAATACTCAGACCAGCCCGTCTGGCACCAACAACCATGCCACATTCAAAGTCACTTAAATCCCCTTTCTTCCTCATTCTGATGCTCAGTTTGAACTGCAGCAGATTAACTTGATTATGTCTACATGCCTAAATGCATTGAGTTGCTGCCATGTGATTGGCTGATTAGAAATTTGCATTAATAAGCAGTTGGACAGGTGTACCTAATAAAGTGGCCGGTGAGTGCATTTTGAATAATTTTCGTTACCTGTAACCCTTGACTTCCATATTTAGACAAACAAATACTATGGATGTTGATGGTTAAACTATTTCATGCAAATGTCAAACTTGACATGAAAAGGAAATGCACCCTTTCTAAGTTGTTTGTGTAGGCTTGTATATTACAATAGTTTTTATAACAGATGTAACAGAGTTGACCAGAAAGTAGGAACAGACAAAAAATGATTTTTTTTTTTTATTACAAATAATGCTGAAATGTTTATCTTATTAGAATAAATTGACAAAAAAAAAGATAGATAAAGACTTAATTTCAAGATAATTGAAGCTGAATGTAAGATTCAGGAGGCAGAGAGGTATAATGGGAGTCTTTAAGTTAATATTTTCAAGACGAAATGTCCCTAAATCCACAATGTCCCACATACAAACATTCATTTTAAATTCATTCATTCATTATACCTTGAAAAATAACAATAGGTTAATCTTGGAGACACAAAACGTATTCGTGACAATTCACTTCAAGATTTTAGTCACATAAAAACGTAACTCAAGCACAAACATAATTTTTTTTTTGCAGAAATAATGAGAGACCCCAAAACAAGCAGCCTTTTCGATTCTGGCCAGTAAATACAAAACCAAGAAACCATCCAGATCAACCACATAGGGAAATTATTGTAAACAGCAATGACACCCTGTCATTGTGGCAATGTGAGCAATGATTGCCAAGCATATTTTCTACAGAAAACTGCTTAAATCTTCAGCTGTAATGGTCATTTGTGGTCACTAAGGAGCCCCTTTGGAAATGAAACACAATAATAAATAACTGCAACTGCAACCCTCTCTCTCCACAGTCAAATATCTGCACCATAATTGTTTTCAGAGCAGTCGTTTTAGACTTGTGCCGGCTCTCTGGCCTTGACAGTCTTGTCAACAAGCAGGCAATATATAAAGGTCGGCAGCACAAGCACAGCATCAAATAAAGAGAGAGCGGACAACCACCCGAAATGTCACCTAACTGAAAGATGTCAACTGGTGTCGCTCCAAAACACCTTCAGAAAATATCAAACCTCTCTCAAAGCAAAGCCATTTCTGCAGGGTTCCCACAGGTCAAGGAATTTCTGAAATATCTTAGAATCGATTATGGAGCCAGATCGGTCTCAAAAATAATACGTTTACAAAATAAAATTCATATATGCCCAGCACAACTCACAATTACGAAATCCAATTTGTAAATTCAAAACACACTTCATAAATACAAAACACAATTTGTGATTTCACAAATAAAAAGCATAAATATTTGCCCAAATGAATTGGATTTGTGTATTTACGGGTCAAGCACTGAAGGTGCATTCTTATCATTATTCTTCCAGCTTGGCCCGCTCTGGGAGTATATGACAGCCCTATAAACCGTTTGTGGCATTTGCGCAAACTTTGGCACACTCATAGAGGACAGCCTGATCATAAAGCCTTTTCATAAAGCCTCTTTGAACGAACTCGTCCTAGACTGTTTTTCCGATTTTTACCAAAATTGAATCACATGAGCTACAGACTACACTGACAAAAAGTTATGGAATTCAAGTTGATTAGATGATCCATTTTTAATTAACTTGTGAACAAATTTAACGTAGAAAACGTTGCGAAAACTGACTAAAGGTGTTATCTCCGTAACGCCATGACGTATTTACACCAAACTTGCTGTGCGTGTTAACACAACCATGGTCTGAAGTGAGCTCCAGAGTTTTGGTGCACTGCCCCCTAGTGGTCCAGAGATACAAAAATAGATTTTTTTGGTTATAACTTCTCAACCCTTTGTCTCTTTACATCCGGCGGAGCATGCAGAGTCCAATGATGTCTGATTTTCCCAGGTCAGCCATTTTGGCCGTCAGCCATTTTAAAATATGTTTAAAAATTCTATATTTTTTTGGACGCATTGGAGAATTGTTATGAAAGTCGGTATGTGATAAGGCTGATTTGTACTTATTTGGCCCTGATAGCCCTCGCCGTGGCCGTCGGCGACGTTGACGCGCACCTCTCAAAAAATGTAACGCGTACGCGTAGCACAAGCTCTCTGATTGGTCGGCTTGGTAGCGCTGACGAGTGTGCGTGGAGGTGAGAGCCGCGCGAGCTTGATGCAGCGTGTAGTCCCGTGAAGGAGCTCCGGAGACTGTTGTTTTGTGTTTACCTCATGATTAAAGTTGTTCCATGTCCGCCAATTTCAGCCTCAAAATGAGCGAATTTGAGCCACTTGTACATTGAGGAAGCGTTCAGAAAAAACAAAACACCAGCGAAGAAACTCGACACAGAGGAACATAAACACCTACTGCCAGCTAGTGTTTCGGAAGTGTTATTGCAGAGTAACAGAAACATCGCGCAGAAGTATAAATGCACAGCTATGAGCAAGGCTTGCGCCGTGGCTTATGCCGATCACTTGACGTAGAAGTATAAACCAGGCTTTAGGGACTGTGCCCTGAAGGTGCTCAAAAAGTTTCGTCACAGCGCCACATTTTGGTCAAACGTTATAACGATATTTCAAAAAACTTTTGACTAATATTATGAAACTTGTCTTGATACATTCCTTGGGTTGTTCTGAGAATATCGATAACAATTATGCCTTAATTAACTGAACTTCCTGTTCGCCATCTAGCCTCGAGTCAAAAACCTACTTTTTCGAATTCCTCCAACTTCGTTTGGCTGATTTGCACCAAATTTGACTCAGATCATCTTCAGGCCATGCTGACAAAAAGTTATTGAATTTGTGTCGATAGGTGTAACAGTTTTTGTTTACTGCACTGACAAATGTGATGGCATGATGCCAAACTGCATCTGAGGCTGCATCTCTGCAATAGTTAAAGATAATGACACCAAATGTTAGGTATGTTATTGCCTCACACTGACCACACCATAAAAATTTGGTGACAGCACCACCTATGGGTCAAAAGTTATAAGACATTCATTAGCCATTATTAATTAAACTTACAAATTTGGTAATAACGTTTGACTGCATATGCCATTATTCATTGGGTCATTCCGACAACACAGATACCAATTATGCCGTAATCTGCCAAACATCCTGTCTGCCATTTTGATTTTTGTTTCCATTCTTTTGTTACCATTCTTTTTTTTTCAACTTCTCCTAAACCGTTGGTCCAATCTTCACCAAATTTGACTCGGATGTAATGCTGCCAGATGACATTACAGGCTGAATCACTGCAATATGAAGTATTGAAGCCAAACTTAATGTGTGTGATCTAGACCTGACATTGACCAAACTACATCAGTTTGCACCACCTTCTGGGTAAAATTGTACGTTACTGTGCCCGAAAGCTTTATGGTCTCTTGAAATGCCTTTAAAACACATACGAATGATAACGTTTCACTCTGTTATGATTATACTTTGCAATGACGCTACAAATCTCATGTATTCTCAATTGTTGATCGACTATAATCCCAACTCAACATTGCACATCCTGCAATGTTACTATGGCTGAACAATATACCGTTTGAACATCGATATCGCAATGTGTGTATCCGCAATAGTCACATTGTAGGATTATATGATTTATTAAAAAGTAAAAGATGAAGATATTATTAAATATTGTTTTTTTTTGTTTTTTTTAAGTATTTATGCAATGATGTCCATGTTATTTTATATTTAATAGTTCAAATTTTGTACTTGAATACTGTTAGACTGCCCAGAAAACCATAAAGCACTGTTTATTTATTTTTGCTTGTAATTTATTATAATTTATGCAGATGCACTGCATAGAAAAAGACTTGGTCATCCCAGTCGATCCAAATGAATGAAATCTTTCCAAACAGAGCTATACAAGTCATTTGGTGAAATTATATTCATATCATAATATACATCACGGCAAAACAAAATATAACAATGCTGAAACAATACAATTGCGCAGCCCTGATGTGCTTTCTTTAGTCCTAAATGCTACCAATGTGAGGTTCAATACTATTTTACGTGAAATTTATTTAGGGCTGGGCGATAAAATCGGTATCGATTAAATGTGGCTGCTGAGCGCGCACCTTTAAAGCAATGCCAAAAAGCTTAGGGTGTAAGTTTGTCATTTCCAATGTAGGCACGCGACTGGGTGCGCATTTTCCAGCCACACCTAGTTGAAAACATATGAACTTTTCCGAATGCTGCGAGCGCGCCGCGATTAATGCAAGTAGAACTAACCGATCTGCTTCACACTTTGTATAGAATATACACATTTCAGTAATAATGACAGACTAATTACCTCAGACAAACAAACACAGCGCACCCAAACACTGCAGTGCTTTGTACTTTTTTCCATAATTTTGCATCGGAGTTGCAGCAATAATTTGTTCGTTTGTCATCCTCTGAAAAAAATGGTTGATGGTCGCCCAGTTACGAGAGACGCCAGGGCAGCGCAAAGCTCATTGTAAATGGTGAAGGAAACCACGCACTAGCGCTTGTCAGTTTAGGTCAGAATAACAACACACATGAAATTGAGTGCTGTATAGCAGCAGTGAAGAGATTGTAAATAAAAAAGGATGTACTGCAAGGATGTCGCCAGAGTGACTTTTTGGTTTCTTTTCTTGTGCATCCCCATCTGAAAGAGTTTTTAATATGGGAGATAATGTAGTCATTCAACTTCACAATTTGTAATGTTGCAATATGTATTTGAATAATGATAGCTGGTTCCTTTACTTAAAAGCTCAGATTTGATTATCATAATTTGTTTTGTTGACAGAGTTTGAGGTTTACTGTATCATTATTATTCACATCTTACAGATGTTGATCCATCTTAAAGTTTGCTTTGATTGTTCAGTATTTATGCTTTATTATTGCACACACTTATTAACATTTTATTTATCAAGTTTAAGAGTCTCTTTAACACTAATGTTTATTTTATTATAAAGAGATCAGATATTTTGTTTCAATATTTTTGTTTTTGACTATTATTTTTGACTATTATTTGTCTAGTAATGTTGGTAAATTTAAATAAAGTGGTTAAAAGAAAATCCTAATATTCCTAAATGGATTGTTAAAAATATTCAATAATTATTGATATCGAATTTTATGAAACATGATATTGTGATAATTTTTTTTTGTTTTTGCAATATCACCCAGCCCTACATTTCACAATAGGAGACAGTTTGAAAATGAAAGTCAAAACTGTGACTCAGTGCAAATCAACATCAGTCACTCAGTAGCCTATAAATAATGTTAAAGAGACTTAATATGTATTAATTTGATTAAAGCCTTTACCTTTTCATTGCATTTGGTACAGACAGACAAATTGCATGTTGCTGAAATCTTGTTGCGTATTGTTAGGACATAATGTTACGGGTCATGGAAATTCAGCTTTTTTAGTCAGTGAAAATCAGGAAATTTGATATTTGGCTTAAAGTGGGAACCCTGCTTCTGTGAATTTTCCCAGCCCTACCATTTAGAGCATTACAGTTTCTCAATCCTCCTTCAGACCCCGTATTCGGCTCCGTTCCATTGAGAACTCGAGGGTCCCTCATTATGAGACTATTTTCAGATCACAGCCGCTGACAGAAGGATGGAGAGGAGCGTCAGACCGTCATCACCTCACACAGCCCAGATTGCATCCGATTGTCCCTTCAATTCATTAAAATGCTCAACTCGACAGGCATTATGTAAGCAGCTGCAAGCGGGATGTTGTGAGAATACTGAACAGCGGCTTCTAAATTTAGAAACGAGCAATACCCGCCAGACCACTATTCTCCTACTGAGAAACAGCGGGTCTGGCTCGGCACTAATGGAAACATGGAAAGAGCGATAAAGAGTTTCATTGTTTAGTAATATATCCGTTGATAGATTTACAAGTGCTTTACTACTGATGCAATAGATTTAAATAATATAGTTCTGTTAAAGCTTTGAGACAAATCTGAGCATTGCTTATTCCTATGAGAAGTTGATAGTAGTGTAGTATGCAGCAGTTGTATTGAGTATTGAAGCTAGCCTGAGTATATGAAATATAATATTCTGTATGTACAGTGAAACCAAAAAGGGATTACCATATGGTAAAACTATGGTATGCGAAATTACCTTGGTTTATTATTTAAATTACCATTGTTTGTTAATGTTAAGATGGATATATGCACAACAATAATAAAAAGAACCAATAATTTTATCTTACAAATAGAATTAAAATAAATTAGATGACATATATTAAATGTGTATATATATATAAATGTAATTAAATTTGCATAATTAGTAAAAAAAAAAAGAGCAAAAATTAATAAATAAATAATAAACATTAATAAAATTACATAGTGTACAGCAATTTGTTGTTATATAAATTTGTTGTCACTGTATGTTATTGCTGCACATAAGCAACATAATAAAATAATAATAATATAAAATTATAAAAAATATAATAATAAATATTAATAACATCAATAATGTATTAAAATAATTGTCAATTATTTGAAGATTTATTTATTTTTAGACTTTGTATTAATAATATTTATAATTAAAATAACAAATACAAATATAAAGTGTGTGTGTGTGTGTGTATATGTATATATATATATATATATATATATATATATATATATATATATATATATATATATATATATATATAAATAAATTACCTTGGTTATTCTGTTTATTAATGTTAAGACCGATAAATGAACAACAATAATAAAAATAGCCAATACTATATTAATAATAATAATTGACAATTATTTGTGTATTATTTATATGGAGAAAGATTTTGTATTCATATTATTTACAATTAAAATAAATTAGATGACACATATTAATGTATATTAATGTAATTACATTTGCATAATTAGAATATAAAAATAGAGCAGAAATGTAAAAAAAAATACAGTGTACAGCAGTTTGTTAATATATAAATTTATTGTCACTGTGTTATTGCTGCACATTAGCAACATAAACTAATAATAATAAATACTAATAACATCAAATAATGTATTAATAATAATTTTCAATTATTTGTATATTGTTTATTTAAAGATTCTGTATATCCATTTACTTATATATTTTTATTATATATTATCTATAATTAAAATAAAATTACAAATATATATATATATATATATATATATATATATATATATATATATATATATATATATATATATATATATATATATATATATATACATACATACAGACAGACACACACACACACATAGGGCAGCACGGTGGCGCAGTGGGTAGCACAATCGCCTTACAGCAAGAAGGTCGCTGGTTCGAGCCCCAGCTGTGTCAGTTGGCATTTCTGTGTGGAGTTTGCATGTTTTCCCCATGTTTGGTGCTCTGGTTTCCCTCACAAGTCCAAAAACATGTGGTATAGGTGAATTGGGTATGGATGTTTCCCAGTGAGGGGTTGCAGCTGGAAGGACATCCGCTTTGTAAAACATATGCCGCATAAATTGGCAGTTCATTCCACTGTGGCGACCCCAGATTAATAAAGGCTACTAAGCCGAAAAGAAAATGAATGAGTAATTTATTTATTTATTTATTTATTTATATATATATATATATATATATATATATATATATATATATATATATATATATATATATATATAATAAAATTTTACATTTACATAATATTAATATAAAAATACAAAAGTGAATTACATACAGCTTAAGTCAGACAGACAGACAGACAGACAGACAGACAGATAGATAGATAGATAGATAGATAGATAGATAGATAGATAGATAGATAGATAGATAGATAGATAGATAGATAGATTTAAATTGCTTGCTAAACATAAGCAACAAAACTAACAAAGTAATCATTTTAGTTGTCATTAAAGCGAGCTCTAATTTATTTTTAATGCAGAAATTTGTATTTTAATAATATAATTAATATCAAAAAGTATACAGATTTTAAATTCATGTATAAAATGAAAACAAACATTTTCGTTGTCATTATTATGCTGTTGTATCTTGTTCAGTAAACATTATGTGCATCGTGTGCATTGCATATATGGTATTATCTCAATTAAGTAACATGAAAAAACTAAAACTGTTTATTAATTTTTTTCGCAACATTGACACACGATAAAGCTGATCTCTGATGAATCTGTGTCTCTATAAAGTTTAAGACGCCAGCAGCAAGAGCTTCTTCAGAGATGTAATCTTCATTAATTTAACATGCATCTGGCGTCAACAGTCTCTACACGCGCAAACTAACGTTACACAGGACCGTCATTCAGCGTGATGGGAGACAAATCATTGAACATGTTCCAGCTGAAAGTTTGAGCCCGCGTTAATTTGCAGCACAGAAATCAGCACCGATTACATCCTCTGAATCAAACCTACCTTTCCTCTTTTCAAGGCTGCAGTCGCCGAGACATCAAACACGACACGAGCTTCTTTCTTCAGTTCGCGACATTATATGATCATGCAAGAGAAAGACAGCGATAAAACAGCGATACCACACACTGACTATGTGTGTGTATGTGTGTGTAACCGACCGGCTCAGTGTGCACACTGGGGAAGTGCTAATAAATACATGCTCACTACACTCGACCCCTATGTCTGGAGTGATGTCCGATTCGCGAACAAATGATTCTTTTAAATGACTCGTAAGAACCGATACGTGAATGATTCGTGCCTCGAAAATGTAAAATTTCATATTTTATCGAAGTATCTTCTGAGTATGCTTGTTTGTGAATTTAAATTTGAAGAAAACAGTGTTATGGATGAATGACTTAAAGTTTTAAAGGGATATAGTTCACCCAAAAATGAAATTATGAATGAAGGAATAGTAAGCTACTTCATTTGTTCAAAACCTATTTAAATGTATTCTGTTGAACACAAAAGCAGATATTTTGAACAAAGTTGGCTGTAACCATTGACTTTTTTCCCTATGGGCGTAAATATCATACAGATTTTAGCTTTAATTAGTCAAATTATTTACTTTTGTGTTCAACAGAAGAAAGAAACCCATAAAAGTAACCACTGGTGGAGAGTAAATAGTGAATAAATTTTAATTTCATTCATTTCAATCTCATTAAACGCAACTTTTACAAAATATTGTGTACTTGTGTAGTTTACAAACACTAAACAACAAGCTAACTACAATACCAAAATCAGAAAACTGAAATAAACAGATCACCTACCTGTAAATTTCACTTTAGAGCACAATATGATGAATTAAACGAATCACCTCAACAAACTGTCACAAGGAATCGACTCGCTAAATGAATCGGATATCTCTATGTAACTAGTAGACGGATGAGTGAATTTAATGGGAATGCAGGGGAACACAGAACTGAGTGTGCGGCGTAACATCCGCCGCTCCGATTGGTCGGAACAATCACGTGACCCCAACATAATAAACACACACTGTTGACACATGGCAAACGATTGAGGCTAAGGGCTAAGCAGGATTTCCATTTACTTAAGGATGATTCAGACTTTTACTACAACGTGTTAAGCGAGACAAAAGAGCAGCGTGTAAATAATTATCTAACAACAAAAATATCCCACAGTGATTTGTACATAATAAAAGCTGTAAAAGATAGACACAAACAGACAGTGAGATTGATTGATTATTTTATCTTCATAAGGGCAATGTTTATAATAAGCTTACCTTACAAATGTCGTTTCTTTTATATTAAATATTGAAATATAACCTTCAGTCAATAAACTGTTATCAATAACAAAGTTTTTAAACTTTTTTTAAAATGGCAGAATTCATCCGCTCACATTAAAACACCAGTGTTTACAGCAGTGACTAATATAAACACCTCTGATTGGCTACTGCATTCATACGCTCAACAGAAATGTGTGATGATCGCTTATTACATATATGCAAAAATGCTAAATCTGATAAACCACTCACATGTAAATGTATAAAAACCAACAGCCATAGTTTAGTTTAATTGTGCAAGATGTATATTTTTTCTATACGTAAGCTCAGCGGCCACTTTATTAGGTACACTAGTTGGGTTGGACCCCCCGGGTTGGACCCCCCTTTTGCCTTGAAAACTGCCTTAATCCTTCGTGGCATAGATTTAACAAGAAACTGGAAATATTCCTCAGAGATTTCGGTCCATATTTACATGATAGCATCACGCAGTTGCTGCAGATTTATCTGCTGCACATCCATGATGTGAATCTCCCGTTCCACCACATCCCAAAGGTGCTCTATTGGGTTGAGTTCTGATGACTGTGAGTACAGTGAACTCATTGTCATGTTCAAGTAAGCAGTCTGAAATGATTCACGCTTTAAGACATGGCGCATTATTCTGCTGGAAGCAGCCATCAGAAGATGGGTACACTGTGGTCATAAAGGGATGGACATGGTCAGCAACAATACTCAGGTAGGCTGTGGCGTTGACACGATGCTCGATTGGTACTAATGGGCCCAAATTGTGGCAAGAAAATATCCCCCACACCATTACACCACCACCACCAGCCTGAACCATTGATACAAGGCAGGATGGATCCGTGGTTTCATGTTGTTGACGCCAAATTCTGACCCTACCATCCGAATGCTGCAGCAGAAATCGAGACTCTTCAGACCAGGCAATGTTTTTTCAATCTTCTACTGTCTAATTTAGGTAAGCCTGTGCGAATTGTAGCCTCAGTTTCCTGTTCTTAGCTGACAGGAGTGGCACACAGTGTGGTCTTCTGCTGCTGTAGCCCATCCGCTTCAAGGTTAGACGTGTTGTGCATTCAGAGATGCTCTTCTGTACACCTCGGTTGTAACGAGTACTTATTTGAGTTACTGTTGCCTTTCTATCAGCTCTAGCCAGTCTGGCCATTCTCCTCTGACCTCTGGCATCAACAAGGCATTTGCACCCACAGAACTGCCGCTCACTGGATATTTTCTTTTTTCTGATCATTCTCTGTAAACCCTAGAGATAGTTGTGTGAGAAAATCCCAGTAGATCAGCAGTTTCTGAAATACTCAGACCAGCCTGTCTGGCACCAACAACCATGCCACGTTCAAAGTCACTTAAATCACCTTTCTTCCACATTCTGATGCTCGGTTTGAACTACAGCAGATTATCTTGAGAACGTCTACATGACTAAATGCATTGAGTTGCTGCCATGTGATTGGCTGATTATGAATTTGTGTTATCGAGCAGTTAGACAGGTGTACCTAATAATGTGGCCGGGGAGTGTATGTCTAAACAACACAAACATAAATACATAGATCTTCATGTGTCCATATTTTCTTTATATTCACTTAAATTACATCCATACCCTGGTTCACAAAACGTTCTGGGAATGTTGATTTTTGGTCACAAAATAACCACAAGATAACATTCTGTGTAATATTTAGGTTGCTTAAAAGTATAACTACCCTACAATGTTTTAGAAACATTAAAATAACCTACTAGAAACCAAATACACAAAGTATACAAAAGTTACATGTTTACTTGGTAAAAATCGCTCTAATAAGACCACTGACTGTGTTAAATGGCAAACTGATTTCCCCAAGTAGGACGTGTTTCTGGATTAACATCTATGCTGATCCTGGAACAACATTTCAATCAGCCATTCAGAATTAAGGAATACGTTTACAGTTTATGTTAAGTTTAGGCTTACAGTTAGGGTTATGTATCTCATCATTTGTTATCCAACTATTATTTCCCTCAGATTTTGGGAGTAATTTACAGTTATGGTTGGATTTAGGGGTAGGGAATAGGTATGGATTACAATTTTGAACAAAAACGATGTTCCAGGATCAACATAGATGTTAATCCAGGATCGTATCATACTTGGCAAAATCATGACCTGTTAAATGGCATTTAAGTCTTTGCTTTTACCAAGAATTAATTATTTATCTTTTTTATTATTTCTCAGTTATAGTTGGCAGTAAATTTGAGTTTTTACATCATGTGGATGGATATAAACACATGCTAATTATTTTTTAATTAAATCAAAAGGCTAAAAATATTAGCATCTGTATAACTAAACGTTTTTTGTTGTTGTTGAAACCTGATTAGCTTATTAAGAAAAGTTAAACTAGCAAAAACATTTCATGTCACAAACGTTTGTCATATAATTTTTTACAATGCTGCAATGTTTGTTATTTTACAGTTGCCAAATAGGCCTAAATAAATAAATAAATAAGTGTTCCTCTAACATTATTATTTGTCTTTTAAAAATAGCCAAATGAGAACCAAATATGTGAACGATAGAAACATTACATGTTTGCTGGGGAAATCGCTCTAATAAGACCACTGCTGGTGTAAATAGCAGTTATTAATCTTTGCTTCCAGCAACACTGAATTGTTTGTCTTATTTCTGCATTTCGCAGTTATAGCTGGCAGTAAGTGGAGTTTTTACATAGTGTGGGTGGGTATAAATACATGCAAATTACTGCTCTGCACAAAGCTGTTATAATAGTACAAAACGGCTACATGTTGTTCAGTAAATCAAGTCTGATAGATTCCAGTTTTAAAGTCACAGCTGGTCAGCAGATGGTGGACTCAGTGAGCAAGCAGGAACACTGGTTATTGCCTTTGCTGCTCATTTTCAAGCAAACACTCTCAAAACAATAGGGAGAACAATTGAGATCACTTTTCTTGGTTTCTCTATAGGTTTACTAGACTATTTAGGTATGGGTTTGACTAAAATGTGAAAATTTATTCTATGAAGGTCTGACAACATTTACGTTTTGTATAGACCATTTCAATGTGGTCATGTCATTGGCCCATGAACATTTCCTGCTTGTCAAACTATTTCATAACTGTAACAAGAGGCAATTCAATCATAACTTAGTGTTAAAACAGCTATCATAACATTATTTATGAATATGTGGCTCTTTTTGGATTCTGGGAAGCTAAAGAAATTAAATATGTAAAACAAGAAATACATTGGGGTCATTTCTTTTTGTTTGCATCCCTCAAAATGGTCTATTTTTAGAAAATAATGTCAGAATAACAACATTTGTGTGAAGAATCTGTATTAATTTATTGGTCTAAATCATAGGTCTCAAACTCAATTCCTGTAGGGCCGCAGCTCTGCACAGTTTTGCTCCAACCCTGATCAAACACAGCTGATTTAGTAATCTCTAGTAGCTTGATTAGTTGAATTGGCTGTTTGATTAGGGTTGGAGCATAACTGTGCAGAGCTGCGGCCCTCCAGGAATTGAGTTTGAGACATCTGGTCTAAATAAGTGTTTCTCAACCACGTTCCTGGAGGACCACCAGCACTGCATGTTTTGGATGTCTCATTTGCTCGTCACATGTCCTTCAGTCTCTGCTACTGAGCTAATGGTCTGAATCAGGTGGGTTTGGTTAAGGAGATGGAAAATGTGCAGAGCTGGTGGGCCTCCAGGAACGTGCTTGAGAAACACTGGTCTAAATCTTTATTGGTGGATTATTCCACCAAAAATTGATTTCTTAACATTTTCACAAGTTAAAACATCAGTATTTTGTTGTAAAAATTAATATAAACATTCCCAAAACATTTTTTTGTTTTATGCAGTTCTAAATAATTTAAAATAGATATATTTTATGAATATTGTTTAGCCTATATTTTTTTAAGTAGTTCACAGAATAAATCAAAAATATTTTACTTAAACATAACAATAAATAAAATGTAGTAATTTGCAATGTAGTATTAGCCCTGTTCAACTTTATTTCATTCTTAAATTCTAGTGTTTTAAAGCAAAATGTTCAGTATTTCCTATTGTTTTTTCATCACTGTTTTTAAATTTTTAAAAATGACAGAATTTATCTGCACACAACAAAACACCAGCGGTGACTAATCTAAACACCTCTGATTGTCTACTGCATTCATAAACTCAACAGTAATAAATATAAATAAATATACTGTTTTTTTAAACATAAATTAAAACATCAGTATTCTTCTGGTTTAAAAAGAAATTTTGAAGCTGTCTCACCAGCATGAGATCATTGTGTAAACTCCAACGTGGAGATTGGATGCATGTACCGACCAGTACAAAATGTCGTCATTGAGTTTTCAGCATTAATTCATGAGTAAAACTTGGTTCGAACCAATCAGCACGCTCTATTGTGAACGAGATGTTACTTCATTAATATGCATGATATCGTTTCAAAGACTCCTTTTACCTGTTACAGTGTTCAGAGAGACGCCACGTTGTGCTGCTAACCGTAATTCAAACAAGTAGAAGAAGAATTGTTCGGAGACATGGGTCGTCAGTGTTGCATTTATTAAGGTGCCACAACGAAGGTTTTGTCCCGTGATGAGAGTGTTTTCATAAATTGTTTGCGCTGTGAGAAAATGCAACGCGTTTCATTAATTTGTTTGCGTTGTGTGAAAATGCAGCGCGTTTTTAAAAATGTGTGTGCGTTGTGAGGATTTGTAGCATGTGTGCTATCAAACGGATGAAGGTCTTTCCTTAGTTTGCAGTTTTTTGTAATTGCACGTGTTCTTAAATCGCAGTACGTTAAGCTCTCTCAGCCACTATAGTTTTAAAGCAAAATGTTCTGCATTTCCTATTATATTTTTTCATCTTGATCAAGTCTCATTTCTTATTTTATTGGCTGGAATAAAAGCAGTTTTCAAATTTATTTTGTTTTTAATGTGAATATTAGGACCCTTTTTCCCCCAATTAGGCTGCAGAACAAACCACTGTTATCCAATGACTTTCCTAAATAACCGAACTAGCCTAGTTAACCTAATTAAGACTTTAATTTGCACTTCAAGCTAAATACTATCCTCCAAAATGAATATTCAGGAGTTCACACTTAGCTGATGATTGATTATAAAGCGAGTTTGGCATGCTGTCCCAGGATAGAGCCCTGAGCTCTTAAGATTCTCGAGCCTGGGGCTCCTACCCGTTTGCAGGGTGACATGCAAATCCTACCCGTTTGCAGGTCCACCATGCGCCCTATAAAAGGAAAGGTGGAGGACTAGGGGTGGAAGGGGGGATTCTTCAATGCGAAGATAACTGTAGTAAGAAACTCTGGTTATTTATAACGAGTTAGCAATCATCTGATTGGTGAATCATGCATTAGCTAATGCGGGACCAGTCGTGATCAATCATAAGCATGTGCTTCTCCCGAAATTAGATTATAAATGAACTTCACATAAAATATTATATACGATCATCGTGGTAAACACAAAAGTAATTATTAACTATGATGTTGGAGGGAAAAAAAATCAATTGATCAACGGTTCTTTATCTTTCCCAAACAGTTTAGTGGCATAAACCCCTTAAAACCCCTTTTACACAATCAGACTCGCAATAAACCCATCCACAAGATATTTATACAGAATATTTTATTGGTTCAGCAGACTGAAAAACTGATTTGGGTGGTGGGTGGGGGGGTGGGGATCTTCAATTGCTTCCCAACACAGCCACTATTAAAACCACAGCTCTGTACCTGCATCTCCTCCCGCTTTCAAACACTGATAAAATCAATACTGGGCTGGACAATGTAACAAACACGTTGAGTTTTACCATCAGACCAGTGTTTCTTTTATCTGCAGAGGCACATTTGCACATGCACAACCATATGCACACAAGAATTACACAATGAGAAGGGTTAAAAAAAAAAAAAAAAGGAAAGCATAAAATGACAAACAAATAATAAAAAAAGGGGAACTACAAAACGGTTATTAACGAAGCACGATACAGAATGATATACAGAAGACACACGGGACACATACAGTACTGCTAAAAGTTGTACAGATTTTTTTTTTCCTTTACTTGGACAGATCAGCTGGTGCAATATATTTAAAGCTGGAGGTAAAAGCTATACAAGTCGCCTCCCTAACCTTGGGTGAGAGGGAAAAAAAAAGAAAAAGAGCCCAAAAACTATTTACACTTTCTTTCTGATAAGATTAAGATCACATGGTCGGCACACGTAACAATGGAAAAAACGAAGCACGAGTGGATTGATGGGGCAGAAGCAAACGGCAGAAAAAGACGGCAAAATACAGCGGAAGCAGACGCATGGCTCCAAAAAGTCCAAACTCTCCACAAGTTCACACTCCTCTCTCGGTGTGTGGCGGTCTCTCAAAGCGTTCTGGTGTTTTGTCTTTGTAAGAGACTCATCTTCGATCTCTTCTGCCCACCTTCCGTCGCACCTGCAAAACATGATTATTCATTTAGGACACATTCTTAAAACTGATCAGGTTTCTGAATGTTTGTTTTCTGGTCGGTGAGTATGTTAAAGGACTTTGCACACTGAAGTCCAAAATGTTTGTATGCATTGTTTTCGTATTCATAGGCGGAAAAAAAATTCATCATGTACACAAACCTTGCACAGTGAGTCTGACGCGCATTAATTAATCCCTCACGAAAAAAGACAAAAGATTTCGGAGTCAGTTTAAGCAGTGATACTGTTCTCCTCTCTTCTCCAAAGAAGATAAAGTAAGAGGAGTTGGCTGCATATTGTGTTCATCCAATACAGTATGAAGAAGAGTTCAGCTCATTATCAAAAAGCTGTGCTGGATTATCCCCAAAAAGCAAAGTTTATTTCAGGAAATCAGTGGAATTTTGATCCATTGCTTTATGAACAGACACTGGCAGTACCTATAGACATCATAATAGATAGCGGCCGTGTTGACATGTTGAAAAAACAGACTGAAAGAGGACCATGCTTTCTATTATAATGTCTATGGGCAGTACATCAAATGTATGGACACACACACGAACACCAGCAGGGCAGAGGTGCGCCAGTCACTAAAACCAGCATATCTGGGTTCTCAACGGTCTGCCACATTTTAACTTTATATTATGCACCGTGTTCGCCATAAACTTATCTGTAGCTCAAATGACGGCATTCTGTATTTAGCTTTTCGCTTGTACGGTGGCTCTGAACTCTCAAAGAGCTTTTTCGGATGCGAAAAGCAGAAGAAAAATAAATAAATAAAAAATAAATCGAACCCAATTTGTAACTTTTGTTTGTTGTAAAAAAATTCAGAGGCAGTGTGTCAATACGATTTAAGTAATGCGTCTAAACAATCATTATATTTAAACGTCACAAAAGATTTATTATTTCTGACCAAGTCATTCATAATATTAACTAGATAAAGACAGAATTTTAAACAAGGCCATTTCTGTGTGAAATGTACATATTCAAACAATTACTATTAGCCGAAACTAAGATCTTCTATCTTCAGAGTTGAAAGTGGTTCATTAAGTATTCATATGCAGCAATAATAGCCTTTATCATGTGTGTGACACCCACAATCCTAAATGTTTAACTGATCTTTGACTGACTTTGGGTGAAGAGTCAACAGACTCGTCCTCATCCTCTTCGCTCTGCTGGACAGTGTCCATCTCCTCTTCAGACTCCTCTTCCTGATGAGCAGCAGCTCTTGATCTCCCTCCACTGAAACAGACGACAGCACTCAAATCATGCTTGTGAAACACAGAGACTCGCATGTAGATGCTTTCAGCCTCATATAGCAGTATACCTGGCTTTCTTGGCAGCTGTCTGTGATTTTGGAGGCCGTCCTCTTCTTTTCTGAGGTGTGGATTCCACCGAGTCGCTGGCGGTTTCGGATACGTCCACTCTGTAAACACAGATGTGAAAAGAAAAGGGGATTATGGGTCTCCAGGAACTCAAAAACCCGTTTTTCTACTTCATAATTTGCTGCACTGTAACCTTCAAGAAGCAACCAATAGAAACCTTATATTTATAATTCTGCAATGACAAGTCAATCATTTAAAGGTAGCATATATAAAATCTGATAAAAGATTTCAAATAAACGTTTTTTTTTTACTTACAAAACAGAAAAATTAAATCATACAGATTTTCTAAGCAGACTATTAATCAAATTATAATATCTAAAAAATAATAAGTAACATAATAACATTTTACAAATCTAGCTGTTTTTACCATATTTTTGCTGAAATTAATTCACCCTTGCTGAGCATTAAAGATTTAATAAATATAGAAATGTAACTCAAAATGTTTCATTGTCAAAAATATAATATACACAACATTATAATAAAAATGTAAAAACATAATGCAAATATTATTATGAATAAAAAATAACAAAAGTGATAAAAGTCATAAAAATCTATTATTAGACAAGAGATAAAAACTTACAGATACATATCCATGAGGATTTCTGATCAATAATTTGTTTAAAAGTTTTAATTTAATGTTAAATTTATAAAGCAATTACTTTCAAAATGACATTATACTAAATTACAATATATTAAAGTACGGAATTTATCAAATGAATAACAAATGATAATATTATATTTAACTCATGATTGCTAGATAAATGTTTTATTATATTTAATTTATTACATGGGTAATGTTTGATTATTTCAGGCAAAATATCTACAAAAAATAATAAGTAACATAACAATAATATTTCACAAATCTAGCTGTTTTACCGTATTGTTGCTCAAATAAATTCACCCTTGCTGAGCATTAAAAATTTAATAAATATAGAAATGTAACTCAAAACGTTTCATTGGCAAAAATATAATATATACAATATAATAATAAAAATTTAAAAACATAATGCAAATATTATTGTCATAAAAATCTATTATTAAACAAGAGATAAAAGCACACACACACACACACACACACATTCAGATTTCTGATCAATAATTCTTTAAATTTTCAATTTAATGTTACATTTATAAAGCAATTATTTTCAAAATGACAATACTAAATTACAATATATTAAAGTACTGAATTTTTCAGTAAATAACAAATTATATAATATTATATGTAACTCTGTTCATTCATGATTGCTAGATAAATGTTTGATTATTTCTGTTAAAATATCTAAAAATAATAAGTAACATAATAACTTTCACAAATTGACCATATTGTTGTTCAAAACAAATTTGCCCTTGCTGAGCATTAAAAACCTTAATAAATTTATAAATGTAACTCAAAACGTTTCATTGGCAAAAAAATATAATAAATGCAAGAATTTATTAATAAAAATGTAAAAACATAATGCAAATATTATTATGAATTAGACATGAGCCGGTATAAGACTGTGATGGTATGGTAACCTTGGATAAAAATATCCCGTTTTCATAGTATCACTGTATTGTGATCACTGCTCTAAAATAAATTCTTTTTAAATGTCTGGGTAAAAGAACTTTCTCACATTAAACACAATATGTTTTATTGTAAGAGACTGTAGCTATTGATGCTGAGAGAAACTGTTGCCCCTAAAAACTAAATAAAATAGCACAAAAACCACATAAAAAAACAAAACAAAAACACCTGTATGTACATATACCGTAGGAACTGTATAACAGAAAATTCTTGCAGTTTTAAAACCTTGACTTTTCCAAACCGCGGTAAACCTTAAAACCAGTTATCATCCCATATCTATTATAATAATAAAATAACACAACTTATACAAACAAAAACTAAAATAAAAATACCTGAATAAAAGTGAACAAATAAAAGAAAAAACCCACAATAACATTTTACATATTGTGCTGTATTTACTGTACTTTTGCTCAAATAAATTAACCCTTGCTGAGCATTAAAACCTTACAAAAACAGTAATGCAACTCAAAATGTTTCACTGGCAAAAATATATTATATAGACTTTTTTCTTGGTTGCTGCATGGAGGGAGTCATAGTGACCAGCGTCTTTCAGTAGGATGCTTAGAACTTCCGTTTACAGCATTTACAACTGGTAAATCTTGATCCAAAACAGTTGTCAATACCGTTTTGAGTGGCTTACAGAGTGTTTTTGTGATCCACAAGTTTTGATTTTGAAAGTTGTGTGTTAAAGCCGTTATACTTCAGTCAGATGCGGTTCAAGCACGAGAGAAAAACATTCTCCTAATTCAACGTCTGCCGTCAGATCAGATTTTTCAGTTTTCCCGGCCTGTCAGCTGTTATACTGTACTCTGCCGCTCTTCAATGCACACACACTCACGCAATAGATCACTGCATTATAGAGCAAACCATATAACTGGCATGAAACTTAACAGGTATTTAAGCCATGCATTTTTCAAAAAATAAAAGTACATTACTGATAGTCGGCTGGTTGATTTGCATGTTGATTCTAATTGGGAGTTGTTTATGTTACATTTGGTTAGTTTGCATTGTGTAGTATTCACCACGGTATGTGTTCTTCTTTCATTTCAAAATGCCACTGTCAAACATTTTGGTGAATTACATTTGTTTAAGTTGGTTATATATTTGAAAAAAAGAGAACATGATCACTTTAGCGACAACAAAGCTCCACTTAAATGGCACAAGATGCTGTCTGACGGTAACTCGCAAAATGTTGTTTTTCATTGCTATTAGATCATATTTTTAAAATGATCAGTCCAGGAGGTGGCGCTGAGCAACAGCAGTATTAGTTTAGAGACGTTAAAAGCAAGTAAAATAGATTAAAACTATGGTTTCAAATAGGGGTGTGAAAATTAATTGTTTCTTCGGTGCACCGCGCTGCAGACTCGGACAATTCGGTATCGGTTCAGTAATAATCATAACCAGTTATTATGTACTGACGTCATTTATCTCATATACGCTATGTTGCGGTAGCTTACTATGGCGAGGGAGGCGAGTGCGAGTAATTAAAACGATCCAACTTAAAAACGCAGAAACTGTGCACAATTTCACTGTGTGTGTGTTTGCTGGACAGTCTTTCACTGACACTTACAGCAGAAGCCCCTATTTCACTGCGATTGAGAGAATGAAAGTAAACTCCATTTCTCTCTCTCTCTCTCTCTCTCTCTCTCTCTCTCACTGTGGCCCATTTGACCTGCCGGCGTGACTCTTCCCTCTTCTCTCGGCTGTTACAGCGATACTTCTGGATACAGACACGAGCGCGTCTGCCGAGTTTTTTCCACCATGTCTATCATGGATCAGCTGTGACCGCCGCTGCCGTTTATCAGTGTCACTCATCTGTGAAGAGTTCAGCGCACAAGAGCCAATCGCAGCCCTTACTGTTGAGCGTGTGACCAATCAAAGCGGTGTAAGAGAACTTGGTAGACAAGGATCAGAAAGCAAGCGGGATATTTATATTTGTTTATAATATTTGCTATAAATGCTCGTGTTGTTTAAAGGTACAGTTTATATATCTGACTGTTTGTATTAAAGTACAAAATTGTATTACAAATAGTACATAAATATAAATATATTTATACATTTTAATGCAAGAATTGCTGTGCTTTGAAGAAAATTTTAAATTGTGTATGGAAAGCATCGTCAATGCACCGTCATGCACCAAGATATCGAATTGAACCGAATCAATGGCATGATAATCGCAGCTCTAGTTTCAAAGCTGTTCGAATGCGACCAGAAGTTCAAAGCATCCTCCTTACGCATGCACGCAAAAGCATGAGTAATTTTGCATTCTATGAAAAAGGTCTATACAACAATACAGTAATAAAAATGCGAATAAAATACGAAAGCAAATTTGATTAGGAACATAAAATAACAAAACTCACTTTGGTTTGCGTCCTCGTCTGCCTTTAGGCTTGACCTCCATATTCTCACTGCCTGCGTCTTCCTCCTCATCCTCGTCTTCTTCCTCTTGCTGCTCGTCCTCATTGTCCTCCTCTACAGGTGGAGCGGCCTTCCTGCGGCCCCGTCGGCCTTTGCTGGGCGTCTCCTCCTTGGCAGCGGCTGATTTCGGGGGTCGTCCTCGTCGTCCTCTCTTAGGTGGACTGTTCTGCTCATCTTCGGTCTCCAGGTTTGCCTCTGCCAGACTGCTGTCTTCACCCCACTGGTCTTCAGCGTCGTCTGTGCTCGTGTTTACTGCTTTCTTCCGGCCACGTTTGGGTTTGGACTCCTGGCCCTTGTCGTCCTGACTGGCCCCTGCACCCCTCTTGCGGCCCCTGGTGGGTTTTTCAGTCTCAGACGGGCTCTTCATTGAAATGTCTTCATTCTCACTGTGATCACCAGAGTCCAGTCTGAGGGTCAGAAAGGAAACAGAAAACTGGGTGTTAGTGGATTTAAAACTCCCTGTCCTGTTGCCAAAGCTGCTCTCAACAGCTTATGAGGCACAGAGAGGTTTCTAATAAGTTGCTAAGATGCTATTTTCTATTAGAAAAACTGTGGTTAGTCAAATCCATAGTCCAGCCTTCCCACTATTTCATAAACACCGGATTCATAGAGTTTTTAAAGCACCATTAATTTCAAACCAAGCACCGTTGTAATTTCGTCAGCATAAATAGCGCATCAAAGTCATAACTGTATATAACTGTAACTGTTTCACTTATACTTAATATTTATAATAAAATGTCAGAGTATGACGTTTTGAAGGTGTCATTCAAATGTGTCATGATCAAAGAACTTTTAATAAAATGTGTTGAGTTCAATACTGGTAATAATCTAACACGGTTTATGAAATATTGATCAAATTATTTACATTTAAGATTTTTTTAAATGAAGAATTTTTACTTTTTTGTTCTGTTTTTGACAGAAGCAGAGTATAATTGTTGAAATAACACCCCAAGTTTAATTTCAAATTTAATTCAAGCACTTTAAGGACTTATGTATGTTTGTAGGTACTTTCTAGGCCTCGAATTCATATGTCTGAAATTCAAGCACTTTCAAGAGGTGTGGGAACGCTGATAGTCAAATATGACAAATAATCTTTTTACTTGTTGTTAATAATTAAAAACATGTAATTAAAAAACTGGTCACACTATATTTTGATGGTCCGTTTGTTGAATTTAAGTTACATTGCATCTACATGCCAACTAATTCTCATTAGACTGTTAGGTTGGGGTTAGGGTTAGTGTAAGTTGACATGTACTTGCAAAGTTTCTTATAGTCAGTTAAATGTCTGTTGAAGGAGCAAAATCAACAAGTATTATGCAGACAGTCTACTAATACTCAAATGAGTATCAAAATAAAGTGTTACCAAAAATCTTTTAATTAAAACCAAAATGTACTGATAAACATTTTTACAATTAAATACAACACTAATATTTATCAATTTATTAAATTATTTATTTATTAATTCATATTTTTGATGCACTTAAAATGTTGATTAATGTGTATATAAAAAAAACATTAAAAAAACTAAGAAACCAATAGAAAACTACTGTGACATTTTCTTCCAAATTTAAAATAAAAATTGTAATTTTTCTGTAAACAAAAGGTGGCAAGCCTTCAAACATTTTTTGTACACAATGGCAATGTTTGAACTTCAAACGTGTTATGTAACCATTATTTGGTAAAATAAATGTATTTGGTTCAATCACAAAAAAAAAAGAAAAGTAAAAAAAGGGCACCTTTATCATTTAAAGGGCACCTATGATGAAAATCATCTTTTGTAAGCTGTTCGGACAGAGCTGTGTGTAGGTATAGTGTATCCACAGTCATATTGGAATGATATAAACACAACAAGTGTCTTTTTTTTTAATTTCCTGATGTTAAAACCCAAATCCCAGTGATTTTGAGGCCCACCACAACGTGATGTAGGAGTGCAGTTTTCCCCGCCCAACAAATAGATTGACAAATGCCTGTCTACATAATAACATGTAAACACATGCCCAAAGAACATTTTTTGCAAAGAAACTGGGATTGAATCATGTTACGACTCTTTGTCATCAGCTGCACCCCAATAAATAATTTTATAAGATTTAAAACAGAGCATGTTTGTATTAAAGAGAGTAAAATCAATATGTAATTCTTAACCGCTATAATCACCATGACTGCATAGTGTCAGCAAATGCTAATATGTGTGTGTGTGTATACTGGAAATGGCATTTGTGTGTGACTCATCGTTTCAGAAAGGCTTGAATAAATTCCACCACAAATACATCAAACTTGCTTGGTATTATTGACTAATGAGCTGTATTTCAGCTTGTTTCTGTCTCTATTACTGACTGCTGTTTATTTGACAATGCAGCAAAAGCAGACATGCACGTTGGAGGAGTGGACAGGGAGAAGCAAGTCATTTGGATTTAAAGCCACAGGCTACAAAAATAGCTACACTGTAGCCAGACACCAAAATGAGCAGATTCTATATTATATAATAAATAATCTGATGGGTATTTTCAGCTGAAACTTTAGACACATTCTGGAGACACCAAAGTCATATCTTACATCTTGAAAAAAGGGTAAAATAGGTTATCTTTAAATAACTGTCTTTCATTTCAATTTTAAAAGTGTATATTAGAAAAAATTAAAAAAATTATAAATATATTTAATTTCAAATCTTTTGTAAACAATTGAATAAATGTTTTTATACCATTAAAAATCTAAACAAATATTTTTTTTTTAATTCTTTTAAACAAATATTTTATACAATTTTCTGATACATACACACATGCATACATTTAAACGTTCATCCACACACCATTTCTAATTAATAATCACTCTTCAAAAATCTAAACTATAATATTAATGATGAAATCAAAATAATTCAACCTTGCTATTTTTATTTTACTTTTGTGCCCAAATGAATCCCCATAGCACATAACAGCGTGAGTCAAGTTAGTGTATTCATTTATCATCCGCTTGTCATGGTCACATTGTATAAAGACACCTACGAGTTTGTCCATTATAAACGTTGAGGGACAGTATGAGTCATCTCAATGCCATGGAGCCGTTCGTCCCCGAGTGCTTTCAGTGTGACACAGGTAAAAGGAAACAGCAATTACTGAGCCTTCGTGACGCAGATCCATGAAATACTCCATTCTAAAGAGTTTCAATGACACCTATTCAGCAAGCGACTGACTCCGAGTCTGCTTTCAGCCATAGGGCGGTGCTGAAAGACAGTATGATTGACCAAAAACAGTTCATTTAGGCCACAGAGGAAATTTAATACCACAGCCGGATTTTGCAGTATGAATATTTATTTTAACATCATGCAAAATGGATTCAGGCTACATTTAAGATCAGACCGCAGACAGCTGAGGGTTTATACCAATATTACCGCTTTTATAAAAGGGAGTGTGTCTGCTGTTATTTATGTGTGTGTTAATGCACGACACCATTAGCTTTATAAGACATCTGGAACAAATTTATGCTAGAGATCACACAAGTTTTTAGGACCCTAAACACAAGAGTTTTTAGGGACTTAGGGAACAAAAGTCACTTTTTCGTCATGCTATGACTTCGATTCCAAAGTGATTGTATAATGCATTTACCACTGCACAAGTAAAACATCTACAAAGTGTTCGCACATTAGTATTGGTGTCGAATGAGAGACATTTTATATTTGTATAGGGATTTTTCAACAAAGTTTCACTCTATATGCATTTGTTTAGGCCTGAGGTTTAGAATAATTGTCGTTCAAACTAAATACCCCTATAATTGATGAATGTTTGCGCCTGACAACAGGTTTTGATCTTTGGTTTCATTATATAATACTGGACTTATTTTTCTATGAAAGTCTTATTTTGAGAGCGTTTAAACAAGAGAAAAAAGTGTGAAAAAGGTAATGCTTGTCTGAGAAAAGTGCACAGCAAAAATTCCAGTGTTAAATATACAATGTGATTTTTTTTTTTGGTGTTGTTCAGTGTTAAAACCAGAGTACATTTTAATCCACAAGTGTGAAAGAGCATATATTCAAGAGGGGTTTTTTTTTTCAGTGTTAAAACTTTTAACCCAACATGCAGTGTATTTCCAACTAGTGATGGGAAGTCAGTTTTTTTACTCAAACAGGTTCTTTCAGACAAACAGTGATCAAACCAGTATGTTTTACTTAAATTGAAACATGTCTTGTTGCATTTTAAAATGCAAAGAGTTGAATGTATTGAAATTATTTCTGAAATTATTTCTATGATAATTATTTCTCTGATGTTCTCTGAAAACTATTTCTATGATTTGAACATTTAATAAATTAAAACTATTTTCAACATATTTGATCACTGCTATGTGTCACACACACCAATTGATAATATAGGAAAAAAGATAATATATCAACACTTTGAAGGGTAACACACACTCCAGTTCGATGTAAGAACAAACGTACTGTGTTAAAATAAATTCTGAGAGGAATGTACAAATTTCACACTTTGGAAAGTGTTATTTTAACTCCAAAATGGAGGGAGTCATATGTACACCCAAGGAGTGTTAAGTTAAACTCAAATTGAGTTAAATGTACACTGATTTTTTTGCTGTGTGTATAAAGCGTGTAGTGAGGGGTTTTACAGCCTTAAAACATATATAATAATTGTAAAAAATAAAGCTGACTACTTTGCAGATTTCACATATCGCGGGTTTTTTTTAGAACGAAATTCCTGCAAATAAACAGGGACCACTGAATAAACATATTTTTTACTCTTTTATATATTTTTATACGTTGTACTTTTTTTCTACAGCCACATACTCTATATCGGAAGTCTACAAAAAAATGTATATTTGCAATTATTTTCATTAAATAACTTCTATTGCTCTGTAATTTAGATTTTATTGTTATTATTATTTTATTTAGTTGTTTTTGTGACTCTTTTAAGGTCACGAGTGGTTGTGTAGCATTTCTCTGCATATCACACCGTGTATGACCTTGTATGTGACAAATAAAATATGATTTTAGTAAAGAGAACTATTGTTTGCAAACATTATAAGGGTTATCTATTCTAAATTATTTAGTGAATTTTACAGTGTTTAGTAAAATAAATGCTATAGTATACATTAATGCAATTTGTGTCTGGACATTTTCACCCAGTGTTTTTAATATGGTATTTAAAAATCTCTTTTAGACGAGTAGTCACTCGCACTAGGGATGGGCATTTCTGACCATTCTTCATTTCGATTAATCCTCAGGTTTGACAAACGAGTACTTGATTAATCGGGGGTGGGGCTTAAGCAAGAGGCGGGGCGTGTGTGCATCATAGCGACAATTAAATAACATTCAATTAAAAAAATAAATAAATAAATAAAAAATAAAAAAAATAAAATAAAATAATATATATATATATATATATATATATATATATATATATATATATATATATATATATATATATATATATTATTTTTTATTTTTTTAAGCCCTGTTAAAAATGTTGTTGATAAAACTATGACAGGATTCAGAAAACAATTAAATCAACACTGTTGGGTTATTTAAAAAATCACCATCAATATTGGTTAACACAGTAAACATTTAAAGAAGTGTGAGTAGTGGCGTATTTAGGCATGGGCAATATGGTCAATGCCCAGGGCGGCATCTTTCTGGGGGGTGGCACTTGGAGACGGTGCGAAAAAAAACGAGCCCCAGTAAAAGCTTTGAGTTACGATTTACTTTATGAAAGTGTATAAATTTAAAGTAGTAATCCCAGAATAAAGACGTTAAAGGCCATTCACATTTGGCGTATTTTGCATGTGCAAGTTTGTTATTGTCTATGTGCAACCGAAACAAGGCTGGTGAAAGCAAACTGACGCATGCGTGCACGCAGAAAACCATTCCCGTGCACCTCTCGCGCTGCTCTGCTCCCGGTGTGAATACCGGTTGTTTACATGCACGCCGATAAAATACACGCGCTTATGTACTGTGAAACCGGAGTAACTTTTATGCAGAGGTGTCGGCACGCAGCGAGCTTTGCAAGTCGACAAAACTAAAGTTATAATATGATGATGATCTTATTTTGACTATGAAGCAGAAAGGAGAGATGATGAATCAGGGAGGTAAGACTTAATAACATTAATTCTCAGCCATGAGTCGGGTGTAAGACTACAGATAATTACAAAAAATTTATTTTATTTTATATTCAAGCAAAAGATTTCTTAAGAGCATATCACTCCAGTTGTGTCTACATTTTTTCCAGTTACATTTAGGATTGATATCTATTATTTAGTTAGAATAATAATTGTATAATATTAATAATCATAATAATAATTTTATTTATTTCTAAGTACATTTCTAAAAGGAGGTGGTTTGCCCAGGGTGCCATTTAAACTAGAACCGCCACTAACGTGAGCCATGTAGGTTCTCTACATGATGCATTGTAACCAATCCATAACCAAACCAAAACATAACCAATCAAATATCAAACTAACTGCCAAAATACCAGCATAACCAATCAGAAAGATTGAAAGTAATTTAATTTTAGAGCCAATCGATCATCGTTTTCATGCTCGATCGTCACTGATGCGTTCGATTAATTGTGCACAGAGTGTGAAAGTTTTTTCTAGCCATGATATGTTGTTCTCCAATAAGCAATAGTGAGGTCACAGTACATGATTATAGTCAAATAATCATAATTAATGTGCAAAACCAAATTGCAAAGCAACTTCGCTCATTTTTGCATGGGTTAATAATGAAAAGTGGTGACACTGACCTTCCTTTACTGCGACCGGGCGAGCTGGGATTGGAGTTACTGCTGGCGTTGCTGATGGTCTCCATGCGTGAGAGTTTGGTCTGCAGTTTTCCTGTGGCGGACAGCGGCTTGTTCACAGCACCCAACACGTTTGCTGCCTTAGGCTGCAGAGAATCAGACAGTCAATCTTACAGTGTTGCTGGACTGAAGAACATTAAAAGCTCAGAATAAAAGGGCAAATATTTACCTTTCCTGGGGTGAAGAAGGACTTCATCTCAGGAGGCAGATAGTTTTTCGTGTTACTAAAATTCTGAAAGGCAGCGAGAACATTGAGCGGTTTAGTGATCAAGCAGGAGAAAAATCTATTTGAGCAGACATCTTTTGACCAGACAGATTTGACCGGCAAACTGATTTATACTTTCTAGCTGCCAGCAGCTGGGTTTCTGCACCTTTCTGAACAATCAATTTCAGTGGCTTTTGACAAAGATTTCAAATGGTTTTTTTTTAGATTGCACTCAAAAGGAACATTTATTTTTTTTAGGGCTAAGCTTTACAAGAAAACACTATTGACCTTATTCTGCGATGTGGAAGTGCGCTCGTTTTTGCGATTGTTTTAGAACTTCCTAGTAATTTCTTCCATAGGCAACTGAATCAGAATAATTAACAGCAGAAAATGGTCAAACTATAATACTTGCTCTATAAACAAACATGTGCATGACTACACATAAAGGTAGAATAATATAAAAAGAAAAATGTCAGTGTGCAACATTAACCAGAACAACGAGCTGTTTTTAACGTCTAAAAATCAATAGAAGTGAATAAGACCAAAAGTCTCGATTCCAATGGCTGCGCCCGCTCGTACGCCAAGAATAAGGTCAATATAAACTATTGAAATTTCAATGACTCCTTAAAAAGTCACAAATTTGCAGAGCAACCGCTCTAGGAATGTGTATTTCTCATGATACGTGAAAAAAGAATTGCAGTTCATTAGAGACTAAAGGCCCGTACACACCAGGATGCTTATCACCAATGTTTAATAAATGTCACTAAACAAAGGGTCCCAATGTAAGGGTGCACACTGAAGTGCAAAAAAAAACAAAAAAAAAAACAAAAAAAACAGTATCGATCAATATACATTTGTTTAGACCTGAGGTTTAGAATATGTTGTTTTTAGTAAATACTGACTAAATGTTGCTTTGATACTTATTTTAACCCCTTTTTGTATACCGCAAATGTTTGAGGTAAAGAGTGTGAGGGTGCACACTGACACACAAGGTGTAAAAGCATCATAAAAAAAATAAAAAAAAAACACTTCAGGGGTTTTTGTTGTTTGTTTGACCCACCATGTTAAAAACTGGCCGACCAATGAAATTAGTGCTTTTGCTTATTTGCCAGACGCAGCTGATTTTACAGTAAACCATGAAGATGCATTGAGGCAAGATGAATGTAGAGCTGCTTGTTTCATTGGTGTCAGAACGTGAGAAAAAAAATTGTTCTGTTGTGCATGTCAGCCATAACATCCCTTCCACCCTTCTCCATTCCCTGATAATGTTCAGACTGAAAGAACTGCAGCAGTTAAGTACCTTGTCTGGTTGTGTAAAGTAGCGTGCAGGGAGTACGGGATCTTTAGGTGACTCTAGACTGTATGTGGTGCTCTTGGAGATGACAATGTTCATGGCTACATCACACACCGTGTACAGTTTCTGTGAGGAGAGAAGAGAAACACATATATTTACAGAGCACCGATTTGCTAAACAATGTCTTAAAACGGCTATATATATGCACAGCTAGTGTTTTTCAGCCACCGATAAACTACCTGCAAAAGCGTTATGTGACCATTTTCATAAGGTTCCCTTTACAGCATCAATGTTGTAATGCAAGTAAAATACAATCAGTTAAATAGACTTAAGCATTCATTCAGTTGTTAAAATGTAAAAATAGATGAAAGACCATTTAAATGCTAGCCCTGTCAGGAGCAGCAGGCTAGTGTAGAAACTCCATTGAATATGTGCATATTTTAAAGACATGACACCGAAAATTGTAATTTAATGCAGTGCTTCTTGTCTGGTCTGAGTCTCATTTTATATAATTTCTAAGTCAGGCAGTGAAGATCACTGATTTTTAAAGAAATCAAATTTTAAACGTGTTGATTTTGTATGAGATGTCAGTTTACTGGAAGCGCTTGGGCTGGCTGGCTAAAAATTAAAAGTCCTTCTGCATATATCCCATTAATACTAGCAAAAGGCCACTGTGAACGCTCCTCTCAACATAAAACAAATTAAAATGTTAGTCTTTGGTTCTCTTCTGGCTAGAAGACTGATATTGTTTAAATTGAAAGACCCTATTCCACCAACACATAATCACTGGATAAGAAAAGTGATGTCTCATCTTAAGTTGGAAAAAATAAGGCATACTATGAAAGGGTTTGTTGAGACATTTTATAAGGTCTGGCAACCTTTTCATATGTCATATTTTCATCTTTTATTTTCTCTATGGACATTTGATTATATACTGTTCCTAGATCTGGTGTTCTGGGAAAGGGCTTTGTTTTTTTGTTGTTTTTTGCTCTGTATAAAGTGAACAACAAATAAAAAAAACCTTAAACAAAAAAAAAAAATGTAAAGGGTCGGTTCACCCCAAAATAGTTTTTTTTTTGCTAAATTCAACTTCCAATTGTTCCAAAACTGTGTGAGCTTCTTTATTGAGCACTAAACATTAACATTTTGTTAACCAAACTTAGGTTATCATCAACTGTTCGGTTACCAATACTTTTACATATTCTGTTTACATTATGTAAACCTTACTTTCATTTTTGATTAACCGAAGGAACATTTGCAGATAAAAAAATATATATACATTTAGAAAATTATAATTGCATAGCCTCCATCAGAAATACAAACCTCATTAATCTTGGGATCATCCGGACACTGTCCATCTTTTGTCTGTTTAATGTTTTCCACCATTTTCCTGATAAACGCGTGGCTGTTGTTTTCATTTTTGGCCATTAGGATCTCCAAAACAAACCACAAAGCCCTGAAGGAAAAGCAGAAGATATGAAGTAGGGAAAGGGAGAGCGAGAGAGAAACATCATTTTCAAGATTAAAGGCAGATGGCAGCTCTGAAACACGATTTATCAGTGTTTTCTGCAGCCTGCCAAACATCTAACAAGCTGCACATTTTCTCCACTGTTTATGAAAATCTGAAGGGCAACATATTGGTAACGAATATTTCCTCCAAATTACGCATCTGACATTTTCAGAGCTTGAAATGACAACCTAATGAAGAGGTAAACATTCTGCTAATTAAAGTTGGAAGAAAAGCTTGCGTGAACTCACTCTTTGATGTCTTTGAGCTGCTCGATGTCCTGGACCTTCACGTAATCTGGGTCGTGGACCAAAAGGTGAATTGCATATGGCACCACATACTCCGGCAGGAGAGATATCAGCTTCTCTGAAGTACAAACACACACACACACACACAATTGTTATAATAAAAACCCAGGCATATTCTCTCCATATTTTACATCAACAGCACGCTGTTGTGCATGAATATGAATTACTACTGGAAAAGGTTCACATCCTCCAAGGGCCTTAAACTTGCAAATCAAAAGTGAAAAGGCTGACGTGCTATGAATTCATTCCAAGAGTAACAGATAAAGAAAGCAACACAATGGTCTGGCGAATACACTTGACAGGATAGACATAACAATTGTGTCTTTTGCATAATGACCCAGATGACCAGTACAATTGAGGATTTCATTGTGTTGGAAGATGCATGAATATTAACTAAAAAAGATGATTAGCACAAGAACACATCACAAGGCTTTTTGGAGAGAATATAATTCTGTGTCTGGTTTGGTAACAAATCTGGTCTGGTAACAATCTATATTAACCCCAATCTATATTAACCCATTATAAAACACTCAGTGAAATGCTCAACCCTGTAGTGTTTGCTACAAAACCCTTTGAACTACTGTTGTCTTTAAAAGAAATAATACTGTCAATCAATGTTGATGAAGTTACCATATATTAGGGTTGGACGATACTGCAAAATAAATAGTCCCGATATCATGATTCATATTATTTGGTATCAATAATTATTGAATATTTTTTAACAATATATTTAGGGATATTAGGATTTTTTTAACCACTTTATTTTAATTTACCAACATTACACTAAGCAAAATAGTTTTAATAGTCAGAAATTAAAATACTTAAACAAAATATCTGATCTCTTTATAATAAAATAAACATACGTGATAAAGAGACTCTTAAACTTGATAAATACAATGTTACAAAGAGTGTGCAACGGTAAAGTGTAAAAACTGAACAAGCAAAGCAAACGTTAAGGTAGATCTGTAAGGTGTCAATATTAATGATACAGTAAACCTCAAAGTCTTTCGGATGAGACGTTAAACCGAGGTCCTGACTCTCTGTGGTCATTAAAAATCCCATGGCATTTCTGGTAAAGAGTAGGGGTGTAACCCCGGTGTCCTGGTCAAAGTCCCTCAATTGGCCCTTACGAACATGGCCTCCCAATCATCCCCATCCACCAAACTAGCTCTATCACTGTCTCTCCACTCCACCAATAGCTGGTGTCTGGTGAGCGCACTGGCGCCGTTGTCCTGTGGCTGCTGTCGCATCATCCAAGTGGATGCTGCACACTGGTGGTGGTGTGGAGAGACCCCCCCTCATGATTGTGAAGCGCTTTGGGTGTATGGCCATACACAATAAATGCGCTATACAAATACACATTACATTACAACAAAACAAATTATGATAATCAAATCTGAGCTTTCAAGTAAAGGAACAAGCCATAATTATTCAAGTACAAATTGCAACATTACAAATTGTAAAGTTGAATGACTACATTACCCCCTATGTTAAAAACTGTTTTAGATGGGGAGCTAGTGGCTGGGAAGCATAAGAAAAGAAACCAAAAAGCCACTCTGGCGACATCCTTACATCCATTTTTATTTACAATCTCCTCAATGCTGCTATAACGCACTCATTTTCGCATGTGTTGTCATTCTGACCTGAAGTGACAAGCGTTTGCGCTCCCCTGCTGTCTCTCGTAACTAGGCGACCATCAACCGCTTTCTCAGAGGATGACAAACAGACAAACCATTGCTGCAGCTCCGATGCAAGTTTATAGACAAAAGTAAAAAGCACTGCAGTGTTTGGATGTGCTGTGTTTGTATGAGGTAATAAGTCTACCGTTATTACTGAAATGTGAAATATATTCCATACAAAGTGTGAAGCAGATCGGTTAGTTCTACTTGCATGAATCACGATGTGCTTGCGGCATTTTGAAAAGTTCAGATGTTTTACAACTAGGTGCCCCTGGAAAATGCACACCTCCATTGGAAATGACAAATTTACACCCTAAGCTTATTTGACATTCCTTCTAAGGTGCCCGCTCAGCAGCCACATTTTAATAAAACTGTAGCGCTTCATACTTAAACTTCATACTGAACTTTTTTTTATCCTTATTGACAACGGTGTTGGGTCAATAAATACTGATATTAATTTTAATCTCCCAGCATATATGGTCCATCACCCAATAAAGGTTTAAGTGAACCAATGGTCTTCTTGCAATTTGGTTTCAAATAAGGAATAACCCCCTCCCCAAAAAATAATCACAACTGTCAAATAATTAATAACAGGTTTTGCTGAAATGAATGTCACAATCGAAGTAATGAGAAAATGAATAAATGCAGTTGATTCTCAGCATTACATTTTAATATGCAAATGTTTCATTTCTTTTCACTGGTTTACTTGAGGCAACACTGAGAATAACCCATCACTCGTCTCTGCTATGAATGCAATAGCCAATCACATGAATTTAGATCAGTCAGTGCTTTTGTCTGGGTGTGTGTGCTCTCTGCTCATGAATTCTATTCACATCTTAAGCAACAAAGCAGAGATATGATTTAGGCAAAAGATTGATTTAGCTGCCTCAGTGGCTAAAGTGATTGAAAGTGCATAAGTTGTGCTAAAGTATGCTTTGTCACTGCAATAAATGCTTTTTCTCACAGTAATGTTGTAGAGTCAAATTAGACAATGTAATATATAGAAAATCATAAAGGGATGATATTACAAAAATCCAACGATTATAAACTTGATAAAAAATGTTTTAATAGTTACCTTAATTCATATCCAATTTAAAACGAACTACTATTAACTACGGCTGTACGATATTGGAAAATTTTGATATTGAGATATTTTGTTTTTCTGCGATATACATTGCGATTAGTAAACACAATTTCATCAGATAACTTGAATAGCTCTATTTAGAAAGAATTCATCAATTTAGATTGATCGAGATGTTCAAAGATTATGCATTACATCTGCTTTAAATATCGGCGTCACAGTGGGTACCATGACCGTCTCAAAGCAATAAGGTCGCTGGTTCGAGCTGCGGCTGGGTCTGTTGGCATTTCTGTGTGGAGCGTTCACCTGGGTTTTCTCCAGGTGTTCTGGTTTCCCCCAAAAGTCTAAAGACATGCGCTACAGGTGAATTGGGTAAGCTAAATTGTCCGTAGTGTATGTGTGTGAATGAGTGTGTATGGATGTTTCCCAGTGATGGGTTGCAGCTGGAAGCGCATCCGCTGCGTAAAACATATCCTGGATAAGTTGGCGGTTCATTCCGCTGTGGCAACCCCAGATTAATAAAGGGACTAAGCCGAAATGAACATTAAAAAAGTATCTGCTTAAAATATAATAAATAACAAGTATATATAAATTCAACAGAGCAAAGATAAAAGTTACATAAACAGTGTTTAATGGTTTTCAGGGGAGTCTAACAGTTTTCATGTCTAGACAATGACATGGTCTTCATGTATAAACCATTCAAAAATATTTATTTTTATTAAAACTTACAAACAATACTGTTTTTTGTGTACAAGTGCTTTAAACTTCCAAAATTCTCACAATCTTAAACTCTGCAAAATCCACAAACCTCATGTGTTCTGAATTGTGTGACTGATCAACTATTATCTCAACTATATAGTGGATGTGCACATTGCGATATCGATGCTGAAATGATATGCTCTGGAGTCAGATTACGACTGCCCAAATAAAAAAAATTATCAACAGAAGTGGCTCAAGTTGGACAAGAATTAATAAAGAAAAGATTTAATAAAGAAAACAAATGTGCCATCCTTACCACTGACTGCTGCATGCTGTTTCAGGTATTCCCTACGGAGGTTAATATTTTTGACCAGGCACTGGCGGGCATGTGCCCTGCGCTCCTTCACCGGGTCTTTGGCACACAGTGTGAACACAGCAAGATACTCCAGCGGCAGACGTAATCTACAAAGACCTTTGTGCAGCTTCTGAGCAAAAGCCTGTCGCACCTGGTAGCACTCGTCCTACAAAAAAAAAAAAGAAAGAAAAGGACTTATTAGACCCTAATGAGACATTTAGCTGATTCTTTTAATCAATGGCTTAGAAAACCCTGCAAGAACAATAACCCTTAAGCGACCTGAACTTAAAGAGCCTTCTGCAGTGAAGACTATTCTTGAATCCAGGTCAACATGGAATCAAAAATGACCCCATTTACTTTCTCCATGCACACTATTAGATTTACTGTGAAATAATTCTGAATGGTCTTCTAACAGAAGTAGAATAGCTTTTGAATGACCATTCATACTAAAACTACATCTTCATCTGCAATAAAAAAGCCATTGTTTTCAAGGGATGTAATCATGTGTGCCGAGGCTTTATTTTCTGATTTTATCGGTCAGTTTGCAGCCAACAGTGGCTTCATCAAACATACACGGGTCATAAACTTGATATCAAATTACATTTTTTAAAGTGTGTCTGGTGACCAGAAATGCATCTAATCACTACAGAACCAACGGGTCTGCTGGTTGGAGAAGAGTAACCCATTAAAATGACGTTACGGGAACTTCTCTTTGACATTAAGATAAAAAGATAAGTCCATCAGGCCAGTATGCAGTCAGATAAGGAGCCGGTGATGGTCTTACGTTGATGACGAGGGCGCAGAGTTGGTACTGCTCCAGGGTGATGATCTCATGGTAGCACGGCTCCTGAGCGAGACGAAGAATCGCACAGCCGGCAGCCAGGCGCAGACGAGACATGTCCGGCTTCCTGCACACCCACACACAGAGAAACAGCATGTCAAATCACTCCCAAAATTTATATAAACCACCAGTAATACTTTCCCATGGATATCATCATTTTTCAGAAAAAAAGGTTTTCAAACATAATTGTAAAGCGTCTTTCTAAATGTAATTAACATTTGATGGAAAAAATTTATTAGTATACACTGATAAAAAATGTAGAAGTTTAAATTATGATCATCAATGCCAACATTTTAACATGATTTATTCGTGCTATTGTAATTTAACACAAATAAATTATAGGAGGCAGAAAAATTGCATCATTAATGTAATTCATGTCACACAGTCCAGATGACTTTGGCAGTCAGGAATTTATCAGCATGAGCATTTACAATGGTGCAACAAACTGTAACCCTGTAACACTTTCACCTGATTTGGCTCCTCTGTTTGTGATCAGACCATTTGAAACGCCAGGATAATGTTCAGTTCAATGATCCAGTAAGGAAATACATTCAGTCCAAACAACGAGCAATCAGTATACAGGGCTCGAAATTAACCTTTTTGCTTGGTAGCACCGGTGCTCCTAACTTCAAAAATGTAGGTGTACCAGCCAAAATTGCTTGACGTGAATGAGATGAACTGAGTTAACGTTAACTTTGCTATTCTTATGGGTGTTGTCTGATATTGCACAGAAGATTTTGACATATAACTTATCATTTGCATACGTCATCTTAATAGCAATAACGGTCTTTTTATGAGCTGCAATATTAGTTTAATCTCAGTGAATGCAAGCACTTTTGTGATGGTGAATGCGGTGCCAGTCGCATGACTGACAGCATCAGGACGATTAAATGAAGAATTAAATAACGTTAGAACATCTCATGCTTAAAATATGTAGATGTGGCAAACACGGTTCCCTGAAAACTCCATCCCACCGGCTTTACAGTGAATGGCTTTAGTCATTTTCACAGCGGACTTTAAACCACTGGAAGTCTTTTATCCACTCTTCAAAAAGTGTAAATGGTGAATTAACATTCACCACATGATCACATTATTTGTAACTTTAGGTGGTTTCTACAACAAAATCTGTCAGTGTTATTTTCATTCTCTCGTATTCAGACCTATACGTTTTCACGGCTGTAGCTTCCTCTCATCTGAACAGTGATTGACAGTATGATATTAACCAATCCATTCATGTCCGGGTCATAAGTAGTGGGCCAATAAGAAGAGTTTAAAGGTGGGGCAAGCATTGCGGGATTTGTTTACTGCAGCAAGTTGACATGTCAACAGTTTTAAACTTTTCCTGAGTGCTGGGTTTGGCATTTTTTGGTACAAGGATGCATTCTGCGTGAATTTCTCCTAAACATGCGCATGCGGTGAACATTTTGCAGTGAAAACTGGTTGCACGGCAACAATTTATGCACACCAAATATATTTTAAGGTTGCATAGATAAGATTTAGGCACATATACAAGCAAAATGGTCGCAATTTTGACCCCTGGTGTACAAAAACCCCACACAATGTTTAGAAAACCAGCAATTCAACTGAAATTTGTATAGCGCTTTTCACAATAATTATTGTTCCAAAGCAGTTTTACAAAAGGTGAGCATAATTGTTTTCTTCATTATAAATGGTTCTTTATTATGCACAAACAAGCTGTGCAAGTGATGATCACCAGCAATGATCACTAACAATTTTAAGCACAAATACATTTGAATACATTCACATCTTCTACAAAGACATTCAGGATGTTTTGGTTTATCATGTCTATGCTGCTGTGATAATATAATATAATATAATATAATATAATATAATATAATATAATATAATATAATATAATATAATATAATATAATATAATATAATATAATATAATATAATATAATATAATATGGCAACGCAGTGGCGCAGTAGGTAGTGCTGTTGCCTCACAGCAAGAACGTCGCTGGGTCGCAGGTTCGAACCTCGGCTGGGCTGGGTCAGTTGGCGTTTCTGTGTGGAGTTTGCATGTTCTCCCTGCGCTCGCGTGGGTTTCCTCCGGGTGCTCCGGTATCCCCCACAGTCCAAAGACATGCAGTACAGGTGAATTGGGTAAGCTAAATTGTCCGTAGTGTATGAGTGTGAATGTGTGTGTGTGTGTGGAAATTCCCAGAGATGGGTTGCGGCTGGAAGGGCATCCGCTGCGTAAAAACGTGCTGGATAAGTTGGTGGTTCATTCCACTGTGGCGACCCCGCAAGGGACAAAGCCGACAAGAAAATGAATGAATGAATGAATAATATAATATAATATAATATAATATAATATAATATAATATAATATAATATAATATAATATAATATAATATAATATAATATATAGCATTCAAGGTACACCTTTACGTTTTATAATCATTCTTGTTTTCCATGGAAACTGCTGGTGCTGCTAGCAACATTGTCTAGGGTTTGAGCTACAGGAAAGCTTTTCTAATGCAGGAAAAGGACTTCTTTATTGTGTTGTTTAATTTGGATGCCACAGCGAAGGTTACTAGTGAAGAGTTGAAAACTATGGAGACACCGCTCACCCCATCTTGCCCTGCTCCGTCAGATCTCCATCGCTGCTCAAAATTGCCGTCAACATTCGCAGAGTTGAGTTTCCAGATTTACTTTGGTTGTTCTTCACACCGAGTAACCAGCGGACCATCAGTTTCAGACCCTGAATCTGAGACACACAGAGACAGAAGATCAGTGAATTCATACTTTACCATCATCTCCTGCCTGTTCAGGTGGCATTTACTTGCAATGTAAAAGGCAAAAAAAGAACCTGTCTAGCCATATCAGTTGGGAATCAAAGCAACACTGGCTGAAATGTGCATCACTCTGGTATTTTCTTCAATAGACATGAATAATGCATGGCACAAGACAAATCTTAGCTGAAGTTTTGATTTATTTACAGAGTGTCTCACCTTAGCTGATGTTTCAGGAGAAACTTCGTCATCTGGGACCCACAGCTTGGTGGTTTTCTTGCCAGGAATCTTTGCAGCAAACAGAAAATCTAGATCAGTATCAGATGCCTCAAAACCCGAGAGTGAGGAGAATCCTTTACTGCTTGGTCTGAAAGTTTGCTAACAAGGTTATGCCTAAAAATAAACACTACTTGTTATAGAGGAGACAAATGATATGCCACCGCTATGTGTATTAAAGCGCACAGATTGTTTTAAAACCACTGCATAATGAAATATAACTGTGCTCACAAGGTCAATCGAATGAGATCAGTAAACAAGATCTCGTCTTTGAAACTTTTTCACCCATTTGCTCTTGTATTTCACAGGGTTGATTTAAGCCTTAAGCAAGCACATCCCCATGAAATCGCATTAATTCAATAAGTCTAAATTAGTTCATGCTAGAGGCAAATACACAACACATGCATCTTTAATGCCGTCCTCTCAACCGGCTAGGATAATCATTATCAGCAGGGCCTTCACAATCTTGTAATTTTAGCTAATAATTTATTGATACAGAAATAATTGTGCTTAATGATTTAAATGTCTAACGTTTTCTCTAAAGCTAGCAGAGCGTAACTCACACAGGCCTTAAGAACAAGTCATTTTTTCTCAATTTAGAATAAAATAAATACATATTTCCTTTAAAACTTTATAAACAAATGTTAAATAGAATGTAATATTTTTTTATTATCAATAAATATTGAGTTATTTTTGAATTGCAATATACTGAAAGATTATACTTAATACAGAGTATATACAGCAACCAGAGAGTGAAATTCAATACCTTTTAAAACCTTTTTTAAGACTCATTCCATACATTTTAAGACCTTATTACCACTTTGGGTTTCAACCGGAAACACTGGCGAGGTTTTAACTTGCAGTAAATTTACTGGCGTCTTATAGAACTGTAGAAATAATGGTGTTGCCTTGAATACTGCCATAAACAAAGCAGCATGATGACAAATCTAGCAGGATTTCATTGATTTCATAAACCACATCGCATCCTGATATTCAGATTTAATTCAGGCACACTTTAGCATACAACCACAATTGTTCACATTGCTTAATTAAAAATAATATAAAATTTAATACCTTGCAAAATAGCATTTAAGACTTTTTAATACTTTTTAAGGGCCTGAAATTTCTCTATATTGATTGATCAACTTGTAATACTTTTTAAGTCCCCACGGACACCCTGTAATAAATTGTTTACTTTTTTAATTTACATCTTACTGATGCGTTTTCATCATGCATATAAAGGACAAGAGTAAACCAACAGAGTATTCTGGGTGCACAATGCATGTTAAATCATGCACACTGAAGCAATCGAGAGCCATTTACACATCGATTGTCTGAGTTCACACGATGCACTACTTCACAAGAATGAGAGACATAAAATGTGCATTTTTATGCAGTGCATCACACTGATTGCTGTATCCTCTCATCAAAATTCAGACTATAATGCAGAACCATAATGAGCAATATTATAACTTACCCGATCGTTCATTAGCAGGTCTTTAACGATGAAATTGGCCACTAAAGATTTGAGCGGAGCAGCAAACTGTTCTGGGGCAAGCATGGCCAGGTGTCCCAGCGTCGTCAAAGGCGTGATGAGCTGCTCCATGTTGTCTGTGTCTAGACCCTTATGCAGAGGCTGCAACACATAGAAAGCAATTGGTTAAAAGCAATTCAGGTAAAACGTTAAAGAAATTAAGTTACACATTAAAGACTATAACATTTTTGACATATTTATGAATTATTTTAAGAACTACATTTCGCAATGCAGGCCTCATTTGCAGTTTTATAAAGTAAATTATATTTTGACGCTTTTCTTACTTTGCTTTGTCTCGTTGCTAGTCCAAATATCTAAAAATTCTTAGATCAAGTAAAATTATTGTTTTGTTTTCAACTTAAGAAATAAGTCAAAATTATGTTACGTAAAATTATCCGCCAGTGTAGCAATTTAAAAAAAAAATTTATTTTTGCCTTGAAATGTAGATATTTGGACTTAGAAACAAGACAAAATTTCTTAGAAAGAAAATTTTTTAAAAAATGATATAAATACCATATAAATAAAGTATTTAATACAATTCTGTAGCTTCTGGTCAACTATAATTCAGACTCAACAGTGCATATCTTGTGATGTGACTATTGCAAATGTGCACATTGCGATATTGATGCTCAAACGATAAATTGTGCAGCCCTAAAATAAAAAAAATTAATTACTCGGCCATCAGTAAGTATTAGATGTCATTCAGAGAGTATTAGAGTTAATGTTAAATTTACATAATAAATTTGAGACTTATTTAAAATGATTTAAGAACACAGTACTTAGTCTGAAGAAAGAATACAACCTGGATAAATCAGATTTTTTTTTCAGGGTTTTCACATTTAATGGATAGGACAGTAGAGAGTATTGACAGGAAAGTGTGAAGAGCAGAGAGAAGGGAAGGATCGGCATAGGACCTCAAGGCGGGAATCGAACTCGGGTCGCCGTGAGAACCGGAGTGCATGTGTCGACGCACTAACCACTACACCACTGGCGCTGACATAAATTCGATTTTTATAGATACCTTCAATTACGTAGCCACTTTCAAAACAATATTAAAAATGAAGTAGACCTGGATGACTCAATACTAAAAATTTTTACAGATACCTACTAAGGCAATTGGAGTAAAGCCATAATTTCAAAACTTTATAAAAGGATTTAGATCAAATAAACCCCACACAACAGAATATGTTAAAGAAAAATGGGAAAAAGTAATCTCATTATTTCGGATGAAGGATGGTTGGACATATGTAGACTTGCATCAAAAATGGAAATATCTAATAGGATTTTATATCACACCAAAACAAAGAGCATACGCCACAGGAAAGAACAAAGTGCTGGAGACAATGTGAGTCTCAGGAACCTAATCATTGACACATTTTTTGGGAATGCCCAGTAATAAAACAATTTTGGGTATAAGTATATGGAGTAATAGAAAACATACTTAATATTACACTACCCTTTCAATTCATGGTTATTTATTTTGGAAGCTCTGATGTCCAAATAAGTTACTATAAAAAATACTTACTTGATATTTTAACAATCGCAGCCAAAAAGGTAATTATAAAACACTGGTTACTTCCTGAATCCTCAACAACCAGTGGTGTAAAGTAACTAATTACAAATGCTCAAATTACTGTAATAGAGTAGTTTTTAATCAGGAATTGTAATTTACTAAGTTGTTTTAAAAATGTGTGCTTTTACTTTCACTTAATGACATGTTTAGTGCTGTATCGATAGTTTAAAAGTATAGTTCAACCTCAATACTTTATTTTTCTTGTCTATGTTGATAAGAAAAATCAGCCCTGTGACTCCCGTCCAATCATATCGCGCATAGAAGGTAAATCGCATCATAATGAACTACCTCAAGATATGGATTTATAATTGCAGCAAACTGTTTGGAAACATTAAAAGTGTCTAAGAAGATGTCCAAAATCTTTACACACATTGATTTAGAGACTGTTTAGATGAATGTCACTTACGAGAAGATTATGGATGTTTACTGTATGATGACCACAATGACCCAGCATGCACAAGACGTAACATGACGTCAGATTGACTTTGTAACCTAACGTCATGGACATTGCATTTGTTTGGAAATGAAAATAGTGTTGACATCAGAAAAATGTCAGGCCATTGTCAATGTCCAACCTAAAACTAACCAAATATCAATGTCTGATAATGTTACAGTTTGACGTTGTGTGAACGTTACCACTACAACGTCTATCAGACGTTGGATTTTAGTTGCCATACCTGACGAATATATGTGATGTTGGCTCGACGATGGATTTTGGTCATTTTCTAAGAACCTAAAATCCACCAAATATTTACGTCATTTGACGTCATTATTGGACATCAAAATAACGTTGTACTTAGATGCTGGCTAGACCTTGAATTTTGGTCACCTGACACAACCTAAATCTAACCTAATATTAAAGGTGCTGTGTGTAAGTTTGTGACTCTTTTAAAGCATAAAAATACCATAATATGTGTGCAGATATTTAAGAAACATCCCAAGTGAACATACTTGCCGGAAGGTAAATTTAACCTGCACAATGCCAGTTTAGCCAACTATATTTCAGCACCCCGGGTTGCCTTGTTGGAAAATAGCGTAATTCATTCATTCAGAAAGACTCTGAAAGCATGCATCCGTGAGCGAAATGCGACCATGTCAGTGGACAGTATCAGATGTCGACATGAGACAGATTCAGTTCCACATTAGTAAATTATATAAATATTACGAACGTAAACATTAGGTGAGCAGGTTGCATTGTAACCGCGTGTCCTAACAACATGCTTTGTGACGAGATACGCAGTGATGAGCAATTTGACTGTTTGCACCAGACAAAACACGACATAAATATAATACAGCCTTTAAGCACAGAATATGCACTCACTCTCGAAATGGTAAGGTTTAGAATCTATTTAATACATGTTAACCCTCCTTAACATCATTAAATGTAGATGCTGAATCCCTCATGTGTTCAGTTCTAAAGTTCAATTTCAAACGGTTTATTGTATTTTCAAGATCTGAGGTAAACTATCTGCTGCTGCTTTCAATATATGGCAATAAATGTCATGTAAAATGGCATTCAAACTCACATTGTTAGCATTTAGCACTTAATAAAGCACACGAGGTTTACCTGAGGTGATCACTGTCATAGGTTTCTTTTGTTCAGCTGTGAGAAATAGAAGCCGTTTCTAATGTCAATTTAAGGTGTTGGTTAGAACCAAAACTCCTTTTAATGTGGAAAATATTGCCTCTATCGCGTGTCGTTGCTTTTATTTAGAACACTGTTTAAATCACTCGCTCCTGTACTCAAACTGGCAACCCTCGTTTGAGTTTGTTTTGATCCAGGAATGCAATACCTAATTCAACCACTGGGTGTCAAACTTACATACTGCACCTTTAACGTCTTTAAATGTTACATTTACACACATCCACAAATTACATGTAAACCCACCAGCTTTTCCCAGCATAATACTCACTACTCTTGAGTGCTTTTAAAAGGTCTACTTTTTACTCATACTTTGAGTAATATTTACAACAAATACTTTTACTCTACATTTTAAGGCAAGTAATGGTACTTTTACTTGAGTATGATTTTTCAGTACTCTTTCCACCACTGCAAACAACCCAAAAATGGCTTGAAATAGTATAGGATATTTATCTAATGGAAAAAATTATATTCTCCATTCGACTCCAAATTAATGTATTTAGAAATATTTGGTCCAAGTGGATGGAATACATTAGATTGCTCCATCCAATCTTCATATAAATATAAAAATATTACGATGTAATTCCCATCCACAGAACAAACATTTTTCAATTTACGACCCATTGCACTCCCCCTCTTCATCCTCTCTTTAGATTAGGAATTTTCAGCTGATAATAACTAAACTAAAATTGAGTGAATAAATAAAGATTTGACTCTCTCTGACCTATGTATATTTAGTTATTGTTATAATTTATGCTACCATTTTATTGTTACGGTAATTTTCATATATTTTATTTTATGAAACTTTTGTTTTGTATTGTGTTCTGTAACTTATAGTTTGTTGTATAGTTTGTTTAGCAATGGGAAATGTACACTCTCTTAAGTGAAATCATTGTATTGTATATTTTGTTATCATAAAAAAAAAAAAGAACAGTACTTCAGTGATCAATAAAACATGATTTTGAAAATTTATTTATTTTTAATACCGAGTAGAAATCCTGGAGAGGTTCATCAAAATTCAGACATTTATCATTTTGCTCTTAGCGATCTTACCTCAAATATCTGTGCAAAGTGTGTGTCTCTGTTGGAAAACATGGCGTGGATGCAATGGATGGCATATTTGGCCTGGCGAGGAGGGCCCTTTTTTGCTTTGTGCTGCAGTACTGGTAACAGGACACTAGGGGGCAAAAGAAAATAAAACATGCAAAATTGAACACCACCGTCCACTTTATGTATGCATGCACAGCACAATAGAAATAGGTTATTAATAAAAGTGGCCTAGCATCTCAGGAATCATAAACTGAGAAACAGTCTTCAATAATGCAGCATGCTGGAACAGTGAATCCCAGATTGTGCTCTTCTGGCCCGTGATACAATCCGAAACGTACGATTTGATGTGTGGGAAGCTCTCCTCCAGTTTGTTGCCAGTGTTTTTGAAGATCTGCAGCGCGGCCTCTGCAACCTTCTCATCGTCCATTTTTAGGCAGCCCAGCAAAGACTCAAAGGTTTCAGCAGAGTGGAATGACACAGGGTGGGTGAAGGATAGGACCTGAGAGGTGTAAGAGAGATACTTCAATACAGCTATGAACACAAAAATCTTACAAACTGAGCTATATTGTCTGCTTACATGCAACTGGGCTAAAGAAATGCACTAACAATGATTAAGGGCCTTAAAGGGATAGTTCACCCAAAAATGAAGTCGGTGTGATTTACTCGCCCTTCCCTTGTTCAAAATCCATTCTAGTTTCTTCTGTCAGTAACTGGCAGCCATTGACTCCCATAGAAATTGTTTTTCTACTATGCAAGTCAATGGGTACCATCGACCAGTTTTCAATAGAAGAAAGAAACTTATAAAGGTTTAAAACCACATGAGAGAGAGCAAATGGTAAGGTAATTTTAATTAACTATCCCTTTAAACTACCAAAAAGTCAAGATGTAAGTTTTATTAACCTTCAGCAGCTCCAGGCCGGCTCTGATCGCTTGCTCGGTTGGGACTCCCTCATCTTCATCATCAGCAGTTCCTTCTATAGATTTGTTTACCTGTTTGATAAGTGCACTGCAGAAAGAGAGGAAGGAGTGAGACCTTGGGTACAAGATAGTACATTTATTGCCAGTATTTAATATAATGTTAACCTGATTGACTCTGTGTCGATGTGAACAGGTGCTATCCTCTCCAATAAGAACTTCACCATCTCTAGGAAAGGGTTGCTGGGCTGTTTGGGGCTTCCCAGTTTTTTGGTGATCTCTTTCTGTGAGGTGCAAACAGAGCCACAAACTGAGTCAACTTACACTCTGAAGGGAATTTTTATTCAAGTGATGAGACATGGTTCTTACCACGCAGACTTCTGCCTGTTTACATGAGCAGGACGGGCTCACAAGAGTCTCCAGCTGTTTTCTGATCTTCTCATCTTCTTCAAGAACCTGAGCAAGCTTCTTCACAAAGTCCTGCGTCTTGCCGGGGTCTGGCAGGTTTCCTTTAACACAGAAATGGAGATTGAGAGATGTTCCCTCTCGGTGAAGGCTGCTATTTGACAGGAGATTAATCTAGCAGCACAAACACGACTTACTTGTGATAACCATGACCTTTGAGAACACGGCCTTGCTGTAAGAGTCAGACTGGGGGAATAAAGAAGAAAAACTATTCAAAGTTCAAACAGGAGTACAGCATGTAATATAGAGGAATCTGAAAAGTTTGAGCAAAACCAAACAATTTAGAGTAAAACCAACTTTTGGCTGTTTTACAAGATCCAGGAGATCTTTGACGTGGTGTCTCAGCATGTTCTGACACTTCCACATTTCATTTAGAGCTCTGTGGGAGAGATGGACCACAACCACCACAATCAACATTCCATGTCTGAAAATACATCTTTATAGCTCCAGTGAACACCCTTCAGACCCATAAGCACTTTATAAAATCATTTACACCATTAAAAACAGCTACTTTTCCTGAATAACATGACAGATTTCCAAGTGATCAATCAGGGGTGTAATGGTACACATATTCATGCAGGACAATTTAAAAATAAGACTTTTGGTTTCGCAGGTGCGGGTACAGAACTTAATATGAAACTAGCTTTAAATCATCGTAGTTTGAACAAAATCAACATTAATTAGGGATGCACAGAAGTTTCAGCCACTGAAACAGTTAAAAAAGAAAAACAGATGCAAATATGAGCTTTAAAAAAAGGCTATGTTTTTGCAGTGTTCAGCACACTGCCTTTAATTTCCTTTCAGCCGTAGTCACTGTGCAGTGTGAAGTGGCTTTCAGACTGGATGCGGAAAGCACTGCGTTATGAAACCTATTCAATTCAATGACTTAAGCCAGTCAAGGGAGGTTTGTTTTTGCGCTATGAAGTTTTATATTTTGTTTTCCCTTAATGATAAAAACCTTAATTTAAATACTGCATGATGTGTTTACTTTTGTTTTCTTTGACCAATATTTAAATTTGTTCGATGATCTGAAACATTAAAATGTAACAAACATGCAAAAAAAAAAAAAAAAAAGAAAAAGAAATCATTAAGGGGATAAACGCTTTCACACTTTATCTATGGATGGCAAGGCAACCCTGGTAAAATAATGCCTAGACTCATTTCAGATCAATAAAATTTAACTCTCAACAATATCTGGTTGTTTTATTGGCTTGTGTTTTCTAAAATCATTATAATATAATTAATTAAGCTCAATATAAAACCTATTACAAAATTATGTTATATTATTTAATAAAATAATCAATTATTACAATTTCCCAGTGATGGGTTGCAGCTGGAAGGGCATTCGCTGCGTAAAACATATGCTGGATAAGTTGGCGGTTCATTCCGCTGTGGCGACCCAAGATTAATAAAGGGACTAAGCCGAAAAAAAAAAATGAATGAATTAATTATTACAAACCATTTTGGGTTATGGTTTGCAGCTGAACGCATTAAGAATTTATTTTATTAATTTTGATGTGCATCCCTAAACTGGATTTTTAAATTCCAAGATCAATCGTTTATTCTGCACTGTTTTGGTTGTTATGCAAATAAAACTTCACTAAACACTGCACAGCACACTTTCCATAAAATAATTGCGAAAAAAACAAAAACGCTGTGATCTGTTTCTATCAAAAAAAAAACAAAAACAAAGTCTGATCCTTCAAATTGTGTCCAAATTAAAAAAGAAAGTTGTGTGTGTATAGCTTCACTGAGCCATATCAAAAACATATCCAACCAAGAATTCAAATACACACAAGTAATATTTTTGTGTACCATCAATCCCCTAGAAACAATACACAAGTTGTGAGGTTTTGGATGACATTAAATAATTCGAAATCAGCTACTTTCTGCAATGGTGAATGTTTTAAATTAATCAAACAATAATTACTGCACCTACTTGACAGCATTTCCATCCAATGTGGCGTACAAGTAATATAGACACTTCATTCGCTCTGTAGTCTCTAAATTGTGAGGCACAAGATACTGGGCGAAGATCCTCTCCACAAGTAACCTATCAGAAAAAATAAATAAATCCAATTTGATATTTTACATTTTAAAAGTGATTTAAATTCCTTCAAGATTGCACACTGTCTTCTTTGACACATCATTACCCAAATTTAAATGAGCTTAGAAAGCGTTCCAGTCATTTTAAATCTCATATTGATGAGCCTATCATAACACGAAATTGCATTTGCTCACAGTTGTCATCACAAGCTTTAATGATGCAATAACTTTATGAACCAACTCGTCAGGCGAGGCGTTCAAAGTGGCAAGAGGACAAGCTGTATGCAACATCATAAAACCTTGAAAATAAAAAGCAGGAAAACACCAGCGAGGACAGAAATGATTACAAGACTGGGTAAGGAATCATATTTCAGACAAAGACCGCAAATGAACTCAGCATGTGTATTTAAATTTCAAGAGAAAAAGTTGTGAGCCACAAACTGCAGCCATTTCTGCATTTCATCCTGCGCTTAGGGTTTTAGGACCAGTTTTAGAGAGAATCTGAGGACACAGTCTATTTGAAGTGTCTATATAATAAAGCATGACATTACAATGCATTCATTACCTCTTCAATGACAGGACCAGCGCTATAAAATATAAACAGCTCATATAGCAGGGTCATGTCTCCTACCACTACTGCAGTATCTAATTTTAACACACCTTGCAAAAGTGTAAATATTTGGTTTGCTTCAGTGCAGTAAACATCATTATAAACTGTGTTGATACTGTTCAACCGATTATATTCATTTAGAAAATTAAAGGTTACACACTATTTTTCAAACAAATCATGTTTTTTTTTGTCTATTAAATTTTCACACAAAAATAAATCAAATAATCGTTCTCAAAATTATAATAATATGATTTTTGAGCACCAAATTATGAAGGATGTGTCAGACAATTATTTTTTACTGTATATTCATCAAATAAATACAGCTTTGGTGAGTAATAGACTATAAAATAAATCATAAATCAACTATGTACATTTATTTTTGTCAAAAACATAATTATTAAATACAAATATTTTACATATTAAAAATATAATTATAAACAGGGTTACCGCTCTAAGCTAAATGTCAAATTCCCTGACCTTCACTGACTAAAAAGCTGAATTTCCATGATGCTGACTTCATGTCTTTCATGTAATCCATGTCTTTTTTCCATGCTTTTATGCTTTTGAAGTGCATTATAAGATCTTGAAGTTGAAGAACAAAAATGTGTAAATGTGTGTATACAGGGTTTTGCAGGTTTCACCAAGTTAATTGTAAGACTTTTTATGACCATTATGAATTAAATTTTAGATTCACAAATGGCTAAACACTAAGGAATTGTTCAAATGGCCCAGATGGAAAAGAATTTTATTTGCCCGATCAAAAAAATACTGTAATTGAATACATTTAATAATATAATAATAATTTAATAATAAAAAAATAATATTTTAGATATTTCTTAGCAAAATATAAACTTATACAAAAACTTTCTTTAAAATAAAAAACTAAATGAACAAATGTTTTAAAAGTTTTTAAAACCATAATAAAGTAAATCTATGCACAACAGGCTGTCCAGGTCAGTGTCCTCAGCAGTAAATACATGGAGCACTTTTAAACATGCATTATTGTACGGAAAATAATGAAACCATTATGGTAAATAGAGTTAAAAACTACCTTTATAAATAAAGAGTTTAAAGTTTTATTGAGATGGATTGTTTGTGATTGTATGGGTGTTGGCTAGATTTGGTAGCAATACATGATCAAAGGAAAATTAAGGCCCGTTTAAAAAAGGTCTAAGACCCACAACACAATATTTCAGTAAATTTAGGACTTTAAGGCCTAAAGTTTAAATTAAGACATTTTAAGACTTTAAGACCATGTGGACACCCTGGTAAAGTTTCATAGAAAAACAACAGAAGAAATGTCATTATTATTGCCATAAATTGAGTCAACCCTCAAGTCACTTTAGGCTAGTGGTGTAACGAATCACAAATCTGCAGTTCGGATCACACTACGGTTTTTTAGTCACGGATCGTATCATTTTTCGGATCAGCAAAATAGGGAGGAGACAAATGTCATTTGCTTTCTATTTATACAAAAATAATACTGCAAAAAACATTGCTTTTAACAAACAGAACTTAGAATCTGTAATTTTAATAAAAATAAAAAGCAAGAAAGAACCAGCTGAAAAAAGTATTCAATACAAAATATGATCTTTGCTACTGTTGCTGATATTGCTAAATATAGAAATCTAACATCTTGTACAGCAGATCATATTTGTCTTCAATTAATGATTCAACAATTCACACATAAAACTTCATGTTTTATTATAGGTGTATTATTTTTTTAAAACCTATTCAGTGACATCATTTTGATGGTTGTTTGTCGCCTTCTGTTGGTTACACAATGTAATTGCTTTCACCAGCGTCAAAAATTCACCAGCACCATGTTTCATTAAACGGTGATTTTAATCTTACCATTAACATCAGTGTTTATATCTGAACTATAAACTCTTCTCCCAGTACTTCTGTGTTATTTAATTGTTTGTAATGAACTGAAAAAGTGTAAAAACTGAATCTCTCTCGATGCAGATTTGAATGCAGCGCTTTGGAGTAATAAACATATGCAAATCATTATTATTTATCGTTCATGTTGCGCAGGTTTGAACTGAGATCACAATCTTTTAATGTTTAATTGTGTAGCTTTACACTGAATGCATTAATGCAGGCTAAACAAACAGTGACAGAAAACACCTTAAATTAATAGACGAAGAAGGCATTGAAGTAGGTCCCACCACAACTTTTTCCATCATCATTATATCTTACAGGGAAGCCAAAATGCTTTGATACATGTGATTTGAATGACACGGGAGGCGATCTTTCTGCAATTGTTATAATGTTGGATTAACCTACAAGTTCAAAAAATATATTAATCCGCGGGTCAAGTGTGTTCCGAACCGTGGGTTGTGATCTGTACGGATCACGGATCAACAGTGATCCGTTACACCCCTCCTTTAAGCCTGGTTTATACTCGACGCGTCCGCTAGTTCGCTTGAGTGCACGCGGCGAATGTGACGTCATCGCGGTGTTAGCGGAAGTTCGCTTTGAGTGCGTGCGACATGATTTCGGCTGGCAGTGCGCACGGCATTTTTTGAGATCCAAGCGAACAGTGCGCGCGGCGCCGCGTTTGATTTGAGTTGAATATGAACCACTTTGAAGAGATTTTGACTGAAACAGTACGACTGTAGTCATATCTATATGATCCGTGATCATACAGATAACCTGATGAACAATAATTCTTGGCTAGAAATTGCAACAGCAGTGGGAAAGGAGGAAAGTTTATGTTAAAAGGTTTGGAAAAACCTGAGGGATGAGTTTGTTAAAGCCAAAAGAGGCCATGGCAAAGTGGAGACCCAGGTACACAATTACAGAATATGTTTTTCCACCAGTCATAGGTTTTACACTGATAAATGTATTGCAATTTTGAATTTAAAACAATTTAATAACTACAAAACTAAAATGAATTAAGAAATTATTGCTTTGAAAACTGGAAATGAATATTTGAACCTTTCGGTTTACACTGATGCCTGTTTTTCTAGGCTTTATTGGTGATAATGGTCAGGAATGTTGGACCATTATTACCCTTTTAGCATAAGTAAAGGACAGAAACTAGCCAGACAGTTAATATGTGAATTGTGGAGCGGCTAAATCTAAAAATCTAAATCTATTTTTTAGTAAGTGTGCTTTTTTTTTGCTTTTATTCTTGCCATAATAAAGAATATTTTTGTAGTGCAGCCCATGTTCTCTTCTCATTAATATTTTAATAAACTTTAATAGGTAAAACTGTCTGAGATATGAACAAATGCAAGTGATGCATCAAATTTTATTAAAAAAATCTTGAATTGTTATAAAGATCCTTATAATCATTCAAATAATTTATAAAAACAATAATAATAATGTAAAAAAATCGTGAATGATATTAATGATATGACGTAGTCCCGGAAACTTTCTACCTCTCTGGTTATCTGTCTGTCTTTACGGTCAGTTACTTTTGACCGCCCCCTGTCGTTTTAAAGAATATCACAACGGCGAACACGGCAAGTATAAAAGCCTCGTCCGTTTCGCGAGGTGCGCGCGCAGTCAGCGGAGGTGCGCGATGCGGCGCCAGGCGAAAGTATAAATCCAGCTTAAGGCTACAAAAATCATGAAAATTTTGCACAAAATCTAGAAAAGAATTGTTGAGGACAGAGCAGACAAAAAACAGGCGCATGCAGTATTTTAACAGGTTCAACTTGGTGGCATTTGATTGACGGTTGCCAGGCGGGAAATGGAATAAAACATCAATAAAAATAGCCAAACCATAACAACAGGCAAAACACGTGGAACAACATGATAAAAATATAATAATATACAGGAAGTAAAGTCCCCTGATATTCCATGTCTGGAAAAGACATTTTAAAATTACATGATATTCCAGAAAATTCCATAACCATGGGATCTCTGTATATATTAGTAAACATAATAAAAAAAAATAATATTCTTATAATACATTATATTATTGTAAAATGTAACATAAAAAAATGTAATTAAAATATCACATCAAGCCTAAACACAAGCAGATAGCTAAAAATAACTACGAAAAACGAATGATTTCACAACAGTGAGTATATCTAAATACAAAATCCATCTACTACAATGTGCTTGCACACAATGTGCAAACGATAGCTTTATAATGCATTACATAAACAGTCTACAAGTAATACATTTCCAAATCTGCATTAGCGAGCGTCTGTCTGGTGATGACATCACTGTTTTGTCTTCACGATTGGCCCCGTGTCTTGAGGGAGCTCTGCAGAATCACTCAACCCAGGTTCAGTCGAGGATTTTCACAGTTCTCTTGTTTTCAGCCAAAGCGCACAGGCTCTCGATGGTCATTTTTCAATGTTCTCATTTGAAAAACATGCCCACTGGCTGTCAATACATCAGAAAGTCGCCTCAAGCCTTAAAAACATGACTGGATTTTTAATATGGTAGGGCAGACAACTGAATCAGTAGCACTGCAGAACTTTCTCTGTAAACAGCAGCATCTCAAATCCTCTGACGACCAGTAGTCTTTAAAATCCAACAGCTTGAGAATGAGCTTATAAAATCCAATTACCCAACAGAGCTCCAGCATACAGGAGATTCTGTTTTATAGCAAACTCTCATAGGGTTTACAGCACATTCAAAGCCTGTCAGACACCAGCGCTTTTTCTACAGCATCTTAAGCCTATTGAATAAGAAAACATTTTTGAAACCAACCACAGACAATTGTCAGTGTCTTGGTCGCACACAAATTTCTCTGAATCTTGCTTGCATTCAGGGCATTTTTAGACAGCCTTTCAAGTGTAATTTCAGCAACTGAAGCAGGTTTTTAATATTTGATGCTAAAAGCCTGAGGCCTTCAAGACACTGGTCTGATTTATCAGGACACTCATATTCAGTGATATCAGGGACAGTTCATGAATTTTAATTCCAAAAAAACAACACCACCACTTCTTGCACCTTGAAGACTTGGCAATTTAAATAAGCATATAAAATGAGTCAAATTTGGTCAAATATTTAAAGCAAACCGTGATTTAAAGCTTCAGTATTTTAATTAATAACATTTAAAGACGGTTAACCATGTACCATTGACAGCAAAATAAATTACTAGCTAGACAATTACTAGTAATTACTAGCAAAGGGTACCAAGGGCACCAAATGGCGGAGCTAGACGCGCAGCTAAACGCTATTGGTTTACAGAGATGCGTCATTTACTCGCGCAACAAGCCAGAATGAAAACAAAGGCACCGCCATGTTTTAAATACACAGCCGAGACATTACACTGTAATAATAAATACATATAATAATGAGCCATGGTCGACTTGAGCTCAAACAAACCTTGTCATCGTCTTGATGAACAGCCACAAAGCCAGGAAGAGCAGATTCTACCCTGTGCCGTGTAGTTTTTTACGAGCCAGTCTAAAGCGCAAGCGGTTTCGCTTTCTTGTTTGCGCTCGCGTCTATATTTAAAATAACAAACTTCTTGAGCTGATGACAATAACGTGCGCTTGATTATTGTCGTGCTTTTGAAAACCCGATCCTTTCAGAAAACGACTACAAACGCAAGAGTGATGCGCAAAAAAACAAAGGAGAAGCCGGAAAAAAAGGAGCAAATAATTTTTTCAGCAAACGTGAACAAACTGCCATGTTTAAATATTATTAATCACCTTTTGGACTATTATGAACTCGGAATGACGGAATTACTTTCTAACAAGAGGTTACATGTGCTGGTGAAGATTAAAGACACAGATGAGAGGTTTGCACTGTCTGTGGGCTATATTTCATGTTGTTTTTTAATCTAAATAAGGACTAAATGTATGCTGTGTGTAGTTTTTCTGTAATTGGTAACATATCGGGGACTGTAAAGGTCTGTATGTTTTCATATATGTTGCATTTATTTATTTATTTAATATAATTGCAGAGATTACAGTAGGCTATTTCGCATCATTGATCTGCAATTATAATCAAATTATGTTCATAGAAAAGTTAATAGAAAAGTTATTAATACACATTTATCCGTCTTTCGGATGAGACGTTAAACCGAGGTCCTGACTCTCTGTGGTCATTAAAAATCCCATGGCACTTCTCGTAAAGAGAGGGGTGTAACCCCGGTGTCCTGCCCAAAGTCCCTCAATTGGCACTTACTCATCATGGCCTCCTAATCATCCCCATCCACCGAATTGGCTCTATCACTGTCTCTTCACTCCACCAATAGCTGGTGTGGGGTGAGCGCACTGGCACCGTTGTACTGTGGCTGCCGTCGCATCATCCAAGTGGATGCTACACACTGGTGGTGGTGTGGAGAGACTCCCCTCATGATTGTGAAGCGCTTTGGGTGTATGGCCATACACAATACATGCGCTATATAAATATACACATTACATTTATACACAAATATTTATGTGTATAAAGCATCTGTTTTGTGAGAAGTGCTTCTCATATGATATGTGAATGACCCGTTTTCTCGAGCGAAAATGACGTTGATTGAAACTTTCTGTCATACACCACGCCTACCAAAAGAGTACCATTGGGACCCTTTTAGCAGTGGAAACGCAAGCCTGCTAAAAGTGACCCGTACCGTACCACTCAGTGGAAACGGGCCATAATATGAATATGACGCACATAAACTGTCAACACAGTGAAGAACTACTGTCACAGATGTCTATCTCTAAAAAACTAATAATAAGCCAAACCACGCGGACCGGATGATTTACAGCTACGCTTGCTCCGACGAGTGCTACAGAGATCGCATGTATATTTAAATAGTCAAGTCTACATGATATGAGTTGGAAGTGAATTAAGTGTGAAGTGAGTTTTAAAGCATCCAGTCCATATATTCATGTCCTCATATAGTGAGACGACAAATGCTGAAAACACCACGAGAGTCACACATGCTTGAGTAAAAGTGTAGTAAACAAAACCACATCATTCTCTCAGACACAGAACATGCAGGCTTCATATTAAAATAGGCTTTTTGCAGTTTAATACTCAAGGTCAATAGTTCACATTGAGATCAGATTATGTGTACAGCACTACGCGGCCAACTTTGTGGTATTCAGCAAAGAATTTCTATTTTAATGACCATATTCCATTATTCAGTGCATGTTTTCTGCACTGCGAAAGATAATAGTGCACAAATCCATCCCTCACTCACTCACTACTGACCTAAAATATAAAGCAGCTGAATTTAAAATAAGCAGGGATGTCATTCACATATTGGGAGGCGTCCATGTAATCAGCTCCACTCACCGGTCGTCGATGCTGTTCTGGTAATAAATGTGGAGCAGTTTGTCTTTGATCCAGGAGATCTGCTTGGCTGCCTCTTTGCCAGCCTCTGCCTGTAAGGCGTACTTCTTATAGATCTGAGCCAGGCCCATCATAGCCTCCTTGCGGACACGCCACTGCAAGAGAACACACATTATTACACTGCAGTAGAAAAATCATATACTTGGAGCCAGAAGTAATAAAACTACTTGGTCAGCAGTCCATTTAAGATTAAAAATATAGGGATGAGCAATAGTGAATTATCCACCAATATTCCTTAGACCAATATTATCCTTTTTTAATACATGGCCAATCACTTTTTAATTTGTTTATTGATTTCATAAGTATTAATTTACAAGTGCCAGGTTTGCCATAAATTACAGATTTATTTAAAATTACAAATTACAACAGCAACATATGAGCATTGCACAACATCAGATTTTTGACAATATCAGAATTAGATTTTTTATTTTTTACAGATTTTAGCGATAACTGATGCTAATAATTTTTTATTTTTTTTTTCTGACTGTTTTTTTCATCCACAGCTGGGTTTGTGCTATAGTTTCATACCATAAACCATTGCAATCAATGGCACTCACTAAAACGCTCATCGGAGGAAAAAATAAATAAAATAATAATAATTCACTGGAGCATTACAAGACTTTGGAATTTTATGTTTTTTTTTTTTTTATTATATTGTAATCTATGTCAATAGGGTTACCATATATAGTTCCTCATCCAATAAATGGTTAAAATCTGACTGGTGATTTTTTTTATGACCCCAATTTTATTTATTTATTTATCCTTTATTTTACCAGGAATTTCCCATTGAGATTTGCATCTCTTCTACCAGGGGGTCCTGGCCAAAATGGTAGCACAAAAAGTTTCAGATACAAAAATAGACACACATAACATATCGTGTATTAAAATTTACACAAAACATTCACATGATTCTTTCAAGTAAGACTTCAAAAGACTTTCAAAAATATTTAGAGATGCAATTGTTTTTAACATGATAACACTCTGCATTTCATTCCATAATGTAAGGCAAGGCATGCACAGTGGGTCACAGCGATCACTTGACGCAGAAGTATAAACTAGCCTTAACAGAGCAGACTGGTTTAAACGTTGTATGATTGGTGGCGATCACAGAATCTGTGATGCTTTATTAAGTCAGATATTTGTATAATCAATAAAAAAGGCTATCTGGAATTTATGAAAGTAATCACAAATGTCAACTGGGTAGGCAATGTCATATTAATATTAGCTTGTAGTCACATTTTGCCTCATTATAAAAATGTCATTTTTTTAAAAGACATACAAATGGCAAAAAAGCTAAAGCTGGAAATCTGATAACTGTTTCTATATAAAACCACAGCTTATGTATGGTAAGCTACAGCAATGGGGTGTAATAAGATGAGACGGAGATATGCCTTGACTACTGCGGTGTCATTTGTCCAAGAACACAGAGGGGCCTTCAATTAAATTCCTCCCTGAAAGCGCTTTGAAAAGGCTGAGGAATGGTTATATATGAGTTATAGTCCAATTTGTATGATTCCGTCCCCTCCAGCTCGGGGTGGCTAAAGGAGACAGCTGATTAAATTATAGGGAGAAGAAATGGAGTGTGTCTGGAAAGAAACAAGAAGCTAATGTATTCCAGCTCGGCTCTGTCCTGAATGCGCCGATGTCGAAGTCTCTGGTTCATTTGGGGTACTAATGGGAGAAAAGGCCCTTGGATATTACGCAAGGAATAAAATGACTGCAGTGCTAATGAAAAATGTTTAGGAGACAAAACAGAAGGCAAAACTAGCAGAAAGAGAGGCTGTATCTTACCCTCTTATCTAGAGTCCTCTCCCGCACAAAGTTTAGTAGGTGATCGTTGACGAGCGAGAGGTCTTTTTTGGAGGCCGTCACAATGGACACAATGACGTCATGCCGAATAGCCTCCTCTGGGTCATGTGACCTTACTTTCAAATACTCTGCAGAAAAAAATAAATAGATAAATTAGGATTAAACAGCTGCATCACTTTATTCAATCATTTTAATGCTACAATAATTAAATAAGTTAACAAATAAACAGTTAATACAGTGAACTGTTGTGACGAGGTTTAATTTAATAAATAAAGATTTAATTTTGTTGCAATCAATTCAAAATATATTTCAAAAACTATTATATACATTATTGTTAAATACATTAATATTATATAAATCTTCAGCGCTTCCAACAGGTTTGAAATATACTTGTGGTGGTAGCCAGATTGAAATACACCTTTTACCCACATCACATAAATGGTTAACTATACGCGACACACAAAACACAATTAGATTTTTAACAATATTTTTATTTTTTAATAAACTGTTATAACCCGTTTCTTTTCAATGGGTTAAAGTTAAAAAGACTATTGCAATTAAGAAAGAAATCCACTATTTCTCATACTTTTATGCTATTCCAGAGCCATGTGCACCCACTGACAGGTACAATCTGGTTCTCCATATCTCTCATTCAAGTTCAGGTTGCTTTATTGGCATTACATTCATTCATTTTCTTTTCATCTTGGTCCTTTTATTAATCTGGGGTCGCCACAGGGGAATGAACCACCAACTTATCCAGCATATGTTTTACGAAGCAGATGCTCTTCCAGCTGCAACCCATCTCTGGGAAACATCCATACACACTCATTCCCACACATACACTACAGACAATTTAGCTTACCCAATTCACCTATAGCGCATGTCTTTGGACTGTGGGGGCAAACAGAGCACATGGAGAAAACCCACACGAACACGAGGAGAAAATGCAAACTCCACACAGACATGCCAATTGACCCAGCCAAGGCTATTGTACATTTTGTACAGTATTGCCAAAGCATTTTAGATGTATAAAATATGTGATATATTTACATCAAATTAATAAAATACACAGCAAATGAGAAATAAATCACAGAAAAAAGGAATAAATACAGACAATATCTCAAATTATTATAATAATTGTAAAGGCAAATGAGTTGATTACCCAGTTTTTTTTGTTGTTTTTTTTGATTAGCCATTTCCCTTTTTTTTTTTTTGATTACCCATTTCTAATGCCGTACAAAGACTTTGCAGCCAATTTAGATTTCAATCTGCCTCGTAATTTCATCCTTTCCAAGTATTTATTTAAGTTTTTCTGAGTCGTTTAGATTAAATAATTTATTATTTATGTTTATCTCGCTCTCGCGGCTGTGTGCATACAATTGACAACAGCTTTAGATAGCTAGAAAGCAAAAGCAAAAGATAAATTCCTATTTAGGATTTTTAGAAACCCCAGCCGGATGCAAAAAGGCGCATCTTTGTGCATCTGCAGAGCACGTGAGACTCCTTTTGTGAGTTGACAGTTCTCGTGCAGTACAAAACGTGTAACTGAGAGAAGATTTTCCCTTACGTAATCAATCGCAGATGTTTGGTTATAGTGGGCAGATACAAAAACGTGTAAAAGGACGATAATAATACAAAAAAAAGTGTCACTAAATAGGTATATTAACGGCCACCCAAGTAAAGTCCATGTATGGGAAGCACTGATATTATATACAAATATATTGTTATATACATGCATTTGTACACTTTTTCTTGCACTGTGGAAATGTATTACATTTACTCAGCATTCTAAGATTAATTATTAAAAACAATAATTAAAAAAACTTATTAATGAGCAGAAATAATATAGAAGCATAGACAATAACACACACTTACATTTATTATACATCCTTTTAAAAAATCCATTAAATAAGCATGTGCATGACCTTCCTTCTATTCTATAGAACATGTATTACATAAGACATTTTACGTTTAATCAATAACAAAAGACTAAAAAGAGATAAAACACTGCAAAATATGCTCACTGAGTTAGGCAGCCAATTGGCGTTTGTGTCTTTCTTTTTATTTATTTATATTATTTGGACATTTATTCTCAGCCATCAAATAAAAGAGTAGCCAAAGTTATTACAAGAACAGCCTGTACCTGTGAGATCTTTTGCCAAGTCTGGATGGTTCATCAAGCAATGGCTGGCAAACTTCACACATTCCAATCGAACAGGGACATGGATGTCATTAAACCTAAGGAAACACAACAAATAAAATTTCTCAGCTCTTTCTTGCTGTTCAAACATTTATTAGATTGTGTACAGTAAGAAACAGATAAGGGGACACTTGGTGCATGAGCTGTACCTCCCAAGATAGCACTGCCAGAGAGGTTTGTTCTGTGAAGCCAGCTCTGAATCCTTTGCACCAAACATCTTCGCCAGGAGCTTCACTACTTGCAGGCGCTCGTCGTTATCGTTGCTCTACAAAACACACATGAGGATATCCCAGTGATAAAACTGCAGAAAATGAGGCCTGTGGCCATTAATTACAACACACACACACACAAATGAATGAACCCATTAAGCCTTGCAGTCAATTATGTTTTGCATAAAAACAACAGAATAAAGGCTTGACGTCAAATGTGCTGCATGGAACAAAAATCTCCTAACAGATGATAACATTCATTCATACACTAATCGCAAACTCAGCCTGCTTTTGTGGAATTGTATACAAGTTTAATAACACGGCCGACACAAAAGAAAGTAATCACCTTTGCTATTTTTTGAAAAATGTCAACTGTGCTTTCAGGCCACGCTGGAATAAATCTCTTGAGGAAGAAAATGAAAGAAAGGATCGTGTAGTGAAGTGTAATCATTTTCATGCAGTGTGTCAGCATCTTTTTGCTTGGGAATGTCACATTCATTTATTAGAAACCATCAACTTTTGTGCAGTATAATCCACTTCTAGTAAATCCCGGTTAACAAACAATTTTTTCATTTATCAGGAAAGCACACTTGTGTCAGGTTAGGTTAGGTAAGCCAATAAAAGCTGAATTTAAGGGGATTTATGAGTTTTTTTTTGGATAAACAGACAACAGGAAATATCAAAAACAAGGCTCTGCTTCTGTGGTTCTGTGAGATGTTAATCATGAGCAGGGCCAGACGGAATCTGCGGACGTTTTTTGCTATTTCTGCGGAGAATTTTGGTAAAAATCTGCAGATTTCTGCGGAATTATTTTGGGAGTATCATAACTAAAACCTTAATATGTTAAATAAAAAAAATTATCTTTTTAACTTGTATTTAATGTTTAAAATGCAAATCCAATTAGATTAACTGTAAATAGTTAACTTTAAGTAAATAAACAGAATTAATGATGGGCTAAAAATCTGCGGAAAATCTGCAGAAAATCTGCGGAATTCTGCGCGCGCAGATTCCGTGTGGGCCTAATCATGAGCCATCAAAGATGTCCTCAAGGCTCAATAGGGGTCTCATTAGAGGAGTAACATGCATTCCTAAAAGTAGCCAAATATCTAGTCAAAACTAGGCCAATACTGGCCTGACTTTAAAAGGGGACAGAAAGATTTAGTAGTTCACCTTTATGTCCTACTCTAGAAGCAATGATAATTAACAATAATATGCTTTCAAATATTTGTTAGTTTTCAGTAAATAGAGAGTAAACAATGTTTGTGTGTGAAAATTGATCATCAAGGATGAGTACTTGTGTATATTTATTTACGGTGGTAACTATCTGGGTTATCGTTCTGTCGGTGCGGTGTTTACACTGTAGGATGGTTTGGCGACAGGAGAGTTCACACTGCATGACTTTAAAATAGGAAGAATCACAGACAACTATGTCCAAACTACGTCTCACAACCAAACAAACACGAGAAGTGACATGGAAACAATGCGAGGTCATGTAATATATTTTTTATTAACTACATAATGGAAAAAGAAGCCTTTAGCTTTAGAAACTTGTGTTGCTCACCTGGCTTTTTAAGAGAATTAACAATCTCTTCTCAACTTTTTTTTTACTTTTTGATCTGATTGTGATCAGATGACACGTCAAACAGACACCGTGCTCCTGCCAAATTTACACTAGTTTTTCCTCCATTTCTTGGGAGGAAAAAACGGAAATTGAGCGCTTTTAACTTCTCCCCCAGCCTTCCACTGGCCTGCAGGTACCCGTACTAGTGAATGCTGCTCTCTCATTGGCTGTAGGTGATCGCGGATGTTATTTTCAATCGGAAAACATTTCACACGGCATGATTTGAATGGCCGACAGCTTCAGATATTTAGCATGCCAAATATCTCACGGGTGTCGGCAACTCATCGCCGATTCTCTCATATCGCGTCCTTGATAGTTTACACTGTGTGATTGTCGCTCACATGAACGAGCACCGATTTGCCTGTGATTTCAGGCATTTGTCGGCAATTTCTCAAAACCTGACGGCGAGTCAAAATCAGGGCTAAAATCAGGCAGTCTGAACTCAGCATTTTATTTACTTCACATACGAGGATCCATGCATTAAGTTCTAATTAGCTTACTTTAAAATGTAAATACAGTTTTAAATAAAATGTATTGCTGTGACTCAAAGCTGAATTTAGAGTTGAGTTGATTAAAAGCTGTTCCCAATGAATCGGGGTAATTAGGATGCTTTAGAACAGCTTGGACTATTTGTAATGCTACAGAACTTCCCATAGACAATTTGCAAAAAGTATGAATAATTTTGGACATGCCACTTTTTGTTTGAAGATAAATAAATCAGCTGAAAAATATTTTTTTCCACAATGATGCTACTTGTAAATAGGTTTTTCCTGAAAGAAAATAAGAGTAAGTCTAATTTTTGGTGAAAAAATAAATAAACTTTTGGTTTGGCTGGTTGATTGATTAAAAGTAATTTCATGTCAGAATTTGCCAGGGGTATAAATAATTTGGGGCTTGACTATATACAGTTGAAACCAGAAGTTACACTCTAAAAAAGGAACAACCATTTTTTTAAAAAATGTCTATTGGTAAATCATACTAAACGTTTACTATTTTAGGTCCGTTAGGTTTACCTAAATCAGGGGTGTCCAAACTCAGTCCTGGAGGGCCAGTGTCCTGCAGATTTTAGCTCCAACTTGCCTCAACACACCTGCAAGGATGTTTCTAGAAAGCCTAGTAAGAGCTTGATTAGCTAGCCCAGGTGTTTCTGATTGGGGTTGGAACTAAACTTTGTAGACACTGGCCCTCCAGGACTGAGTTTGGACACCCCTGACCTAAATCATTTACATTTGCTAAATGCCAGAATAATGAGAAAAATTTTTATTGATTTCTAGACAGTCAAAAGTTTACATACATTTCCTTGGTATTTTATTTAGCTTTGCTTTTAAACTGTATAACTTTGGTCAAATGTTTTGGGTATCCTTCCATAAGCTTCTCACAATAGTTTGCAGGAATTTTGGCCCATTCCTCCTGACAGAATTGGTGTAACCTGAGTCAGATTTGTTGGCTGTCTTGCTCACACAGGCTTTTTCAACTCTGCCCACAAATGTTTTATAGGATTGAATTCAGGGCTTTGTGATGGCCACTCCAAAACATTCACTCTGTTGTCCTTAAAGCACATTTTAACTAATTTGGCAGTATGCTTGTGGTCATGGTCAGTTTGGAAGACCTACTGTATTTGTGGCCAAGTTTTAATTTCCTGGCTGATGTCTTGAGATGTTGCTTCAGTATTTCTACATAGTGTTCTTTCTTCATGATGCTATCTATGCTGTGAAGTGGACCAGTCCCTCCTGCAGCAAAACAGCCCCACAACAAGATGCTGCCGCCCCCATACTCCACAGTTGGGATGGTGTTCCTAAGCTTGTAAGCTTTCCCCTTTGTCCTCCAAATGTAACACTGGTCAATATGGCCAAACAGTTCAATCTTAGTTCCATCAGACCACATGTCCCCAAACAATTTGTCTTTTTCCCAGTGTAATTTTGTAAATTGTAATCTGGCTTTTTTGTTGATTCTGGCTTGTTGATTTTCCAATGTTGTCACACAAAGAAGCAGCGTGTTTGAGGTTTTCCTTAAATACTATTCTACAGTTGTGCCTCCAATTAACTCAAATGTTGTCAATTAGCCAATCAGAAACTTCCAAAACCTTGACACCATCATCTGAGCTTTTTCAGAGGCATAATAATCTTATTGTATGTAAACTTGACTTAAGAAAAGTTATAATTTCTCAAAAAAATCTCTCTCTCATTATTCTGCTATTAAGCATAACAGAAACAAATTTGATAATCCTAACTTACCTAAAAGAGAAAAAGTTTAGTCACATCTGACTTTTTTAAAATGGTTATGTGCCTTTTTATACAGTGTATGTAAACTTCTGGTTTCAACTGCAGTGTTTCCTCTACGATTTTTTCCAGCTATGGCGGCAGGACTGGTAGACACAGATCTACCAACTGCCTATGGCGATAATGGCGTTATTTCAATGACAAATGTCATGAGCGCAGTATTACAAGTCGAGATCGCATTCGTGTAATACGAGCATGTGAATCTCTTTGCTTGCGCACCGATTGCCTCTTTTCGTGCACAAAACTTCTTGCACGCCCTCAAATATACTTTGCTCAAGTGCAGATTTTCTTGTGCATGCTCAAATAAATGCTGCTGAAGTGCGATTTAGTGCATTTATGTAAGAAGTGTTACATAAACATTTGCTAGGAACATTTATAAATGCGTCCAATGGCCCTACAGAGCAGCATGAATGCCTCCTGAAGTAAAGTGAAACGGCTATCAACTCCAGCAAGATAGTCATTGTATGCAGAGCCATAGGCTATAAAGTATAATTATGGAAACGGTGTTCATCTTAACTGAAAACTAAATCGTGTTTGCTGGCCTCACGCACCTGTCAGTCTATCAGTCAGTCAGCATGTCACTTTAAAGGGTTAAACAAATAACGCACAGCACTACGATTACAGAAAAGTTTGCGCTGTTATAATTAACTTACCTTTTAATACGTTTTGGTGCGATTATAACCCGCTATTTAAAAAAACACGACCGAATGTTTTTGAATGAGAAGATGTTATGTAGCCGTGGTGGGATGAATTTTGGTGTGGCGCCCCGCCATGGAAGAATGAATGTAGCAGAAACCATGAACTGTATAATATATATATATATATATATATATATATATATATATATATATATATATATATATATATATATATATATATATATATATATATATATATATATATATATATATATATAGCAAAATACAATGCAAAATCAATATAATGTTGCAAAAATAATCTACAGTCTATTTTAGGTTTTTCATGCATGTAACAATAGTTTTCAATTACAAAAACTGAAAAATACATATATAATCATCACTGTCCAATATAGGCCTGTGCGATTAATTGAAATCGCATCAAAATCTTAAAAATGTATACATATACGATCTCTAAATCGCCTAACAGCACGATTTTTTGCAGATGACAAACTAATAAAACATTGCTAGTACACCCCTACTGTACAAATTAAATAAAGGTTAACCATTACTGAGCTAGCTATTCAGTCAAGTTTAGATTTCAAGGTATAACCGATTGAATGCTTGTCAAGTCGGACATGTGAACATAATTATTGGTCATAACCGAGTCTTACCATTGAGAAGCAAGAATTAATCTGCACATTGTAACTTTCATTCCCATCGCACGAGTTCTGGTCTTCTGGACCACGTGCACTCACATCACTTTCAATTTCACATGAATGAATCCCTAAATTTAGTGCTCACTGATGCAACATGTACTCTTGGAGATTCGTGTTTCCACATATGAGCATGCATTTTAACATGTACTGAGCCAGTTCAAAGAGTAATTCAAGAAATGGTGGGGGAAATGCTAAATATTTAACTGCAATTTCCATAAGCGTATTGAACTGTGGAGGACATACCGAACAGTTCAATATTATATAGAGTATTGCAGCATACTTAATATATAAAATTCTCATATTGCACATCATTTCACTAAAACCATTTAAAAACACAAGCTGACCAAACACGCAACCAAAAATCATATGCGATTTATTCTCAAGCGTCAACACCTGAAAGCACAGTTTCACTTGCATCCCCAAAAACAACATAAAAATATATGATATGATATGCGTTATTTAATGCCATGTCGTCAACCAAGGCTACTTTCAAGTCAAAACCATTTAATTAATGAATACATAATTAAAAACCACAAACAAACTAATACATATATTAGATAAGATTTTTAACGTTAACACATGATAAAAATTCTAAACGTCTTCCTGGTGACACTTTGCTGAAGGTCTACTTGAGTGAGTTCATTTCATAAACAACCCTTCTGCAGTCATTAAAAGCAGGACAGTCCACTAGAATGTGTCTGACAGTATAACACAATGCAATGTATCATTAAAGAACTCATCTTACCTTAAGTTTGAACTCCAGCTGCGGCAGGACGGACAGCAGTAAATGGTTGTCGATGTTGTAGAGCTCCAGGATCAGGTCAAACACATGCTCTGACAGATCGCTGACTGAAGTCTTCCCCAGCATCAGCACCTGGTTAAAAAACTAAGAGAAACCAACGCCAGCATCAATCAGCACACCTCGCTGCATAGCCGTCTGACAGCAGTAGGATTACAGATTAGTTTGAGGAAGCCTGTATTAGATCATAATAAAAAGTAAGTGGCTTCATCTATGAACAGGAGGAGCCGTCTCCAGCAGAGCGCAGATGTATGAATAGAAAGAAAAATCAGGCCGCGCTGATCTATTATAGTTATAGAGATGGATTCTCCTCTGGTAAGGATCTGTGCACTTATTCTCAGTATCTCTGGTGCTTTTAATGAGCACTGCGGGGAATAAAGTTCACAGTATAACAGCGCTGCACGCTCCTGCGGGTGTTCCTGATGAATGTGTTTAAGCTCAACATGCCGTTTGAGCGTAGAGAGACGCTCCTGATATCCGCTTAATGTTGCAAGCCTCAACGAGTTTTCGAAAGCAAAATGAATGGAGTCAAATCGTGGAGGTTCATTAGGGATTATTCATGATTTGAATGAACGAGGAGATCTTTTTTCGTACCCTTGTAAGTCAGCATGATTTTGCAAGAGAGAATATAGTAGGACGGGGTAGGATGCACACTTTCTATGCAAAGTTGACTAGGATAAATCTTGTTTACTCACGTTAGTGATGTACGGCTCTATGGCCTGAGCGGTTCTCTTCAGCAAGGCTTTGGCCAGATCGTATGCTTGCTTGTTGAGATTCTGCAAGAAAAGTTGGAGAAATTAAAAAAAGTAATGATTATCTGTAACGGCTGTCAGGAATCTCATGGAGGTGACGTGATTAAGCAGATATTTTACTCATATTTTATATAATTCAAAAATAAACACAGGAAAAAATAATATACAAACTAAGAAATAAAAAATGTGACCATCAAAACATTTTACTTGACCATTAAAAAACCCTAAAGCTTCAACCTAAAACTATCACATAAAATTCAAATACATTTAACAAAAAAACTAATTAAGCAAATGAGTTATGGTTTGCTTTATTTATTTTTAAACATTTTTATATATCTATATTTTTGTATATCTTACAAAATGTTTTTATTATTTTACGACCTTCTTTTTTAACTAAAACACACAGACCTTATGAAAGAATTTTGATTTATAGATATATAAATTCCTTGTGTGTGTGAAGCACACTTGGCAATAAAACTGATTCTGATTCTGATACACGAGTAAAACAATTTATTATATTGATTTATAATATTTATTCCCAATATTAACTAAATGTTGTACTTTAGAGCATTTTTGATTGCATAAAACTACAAATAAGTGTCACTTTCAGACATGAAATATGTTATTATATTTGCTTTTATACAATAAAACCAGTAGGGATGCTCCGATCGATCGGCCAACGTCTCCCGAAAGCTCCGCGAGTCTCCCGCATATTCGTAGTGGCTCCATTTAGGTAAATACCCAGAAATCATGGTGACGAGAGTGAACGAGCAAGAGAACAGATCACGAGAGGCACAGTGATGTTCTAAGCATTACATTTGTTAGGTTAAATGAATAGAGCAGTAAAGACATTGCTAGTGCAAATCTCTCCCTCTCTCTCATTGAGTGATCTGCTGACAATAGTTGGAAACGAGCAAAATATTGAATGGACTTGCATGTATTTAGGCCTTTTTACATATACAGTAACAACTGAAAGTTCTGTGTTTTTTATAATATTGCAAGTTCACTAAAAGCTGGGTGGAATTATTAGATAAATAAAACTTAAACATTATAATTTTTTCATGAATAGTTAATAATAGAACTTCTTATACTTATTGCAATAAACAGTAGCGTACAGGCCTGTTTCCTTTTATATTTTTATATTCGTGTTATATTCAGGGTTTCTGCAGATATCATAATGTCAAATTTAAGACTTTTTAAGACCATTAAGTATTAAATTTAAGACCTATATCACAATATCAAAAACACGCATAGACAAAGAGAAAATGCAAAAATCACAAAAATAGTGGTAAAATAAAAGTATTCAAATTGAACAGTACTAAAGACGGGTTAGATGCACCATTGAACTACAAGAAAAACAAACAAACATCTTAAGCCTGATTTATACTTTCGCCTGGCACCACATCGCGCACCTCATGAAACGGACGAGCCTTTTATACTTGACGCGTTTGCCATTGAGATATTCTTTTAAATGACAGGGGGTGGTCAAAACAAACAGACAGTAAAATCAGACAAATAAAAAGAGAAGTAGAAAGTTTCCGGAACTAGGTCATATCATTAATATCATTCAAGATTTTTAAACTAATTGTTTTTTTATTATTTTTATAATTTATTATAATGATTATAAAGATTTTTATACCCATGCAAGATTTAAAAAAAAAAAAAAAAAAAAAATCAAACTTTGATGCATCACTTGCTTTTGTTCATATCTCGGACAGTTCTACCTATTAAAGCTAAATGTTAATGGCAACAAAACATGGGTTGTTCTACAATTATACTTTTTATTATGGCAAGAATAAAAGCAAAAAATACACTCACTAAAAATACTGACTTTTTTTATTTTTTTTTAGTTTGCCCACTCAACAATTCACACATTACTGTCTGGCTAGTTTCTGTCCTCTTCTTATGCTAAAAACGCAATAATGGTTCAACATTCCTGACCATTATCACCAATAAAGCCTAGAAATCGGGCATCAGTATATTTTAAACTGATAGGTTCAAATATTCCTTTCCAGTTATCAAAGAAATAATTGGTTAGTTAATTTTAGTTTGTAACTTAAATTGTTTTAAATTCAAAATTGTTACATATACATCAGTGGAAAAACATATTCTGTAATATTAAAACCACCTGGGTCTCCACTTTTGCATGCCTGCTCTTTTTGGTTTTAACAAACTTATCCCTCAAATTTATCCAAACTTCTACAAAAACTTTCCTCCTTTCCCATGGCTGTTGCAATTTCTAGCCAAGAATTATAGTCATCTGGTTCTCCATATTATCACGCATGGACGGATCATAAAGATGTGTGTACAGTCATACCTGTTTCAGACAAAATCTCTTGAAAGGGTTTCATATTCAACTCAAACACGGCGCTGCGCGAACTGTTCGCTCAAGTCTCAAAACATTGGCTCCGCCAGCCGAAATCATCTCGCGCACACCTAAAGTGAACGTCCGCAAACACAGCGATGACGTCACATTCGCCGCACGCACAGAGTTCAATAACAGAAAGCTGATTGGCCATTGCATGTTGGTCTCATTTGTAGTTGTAATACCGCAAATTACAAATGGACTAGTGAAATAAAGAACTACAACACCACGCAAACCAAGCAAGAACAACAAAAAAATATTTAAATGAGCATTAGATGTGGCGTTACATGGACATGGGAAAAATAAGACCTGTGTAAAAATATTTAGGACCTAGAAGAGCGAATTTAAGACTTTTTAAGGCCTAAATTTTCGATTTTTATATTATAGACTTTTAAAGACCCCGCGGAAACCCTGTATATTATTTTGTGTAAAACTGCTTCTGGCCATGACATGTCCATACTATATGGTTAAAAGAGATGTGTTTAAGATATTATATGCAGCATCCTTAATTTATTCTCTTAGGCAAGGAAAGATCTCAGCTTATCATACTTAGAGAGAAAATGTGCTTAATACATTATAAAGCTTAAAGCATTAGAATCGGTATCGGCCGATCACCATGAGAAGGAATCAGTACTCTGTATCGACTGCATATTTCCACCAATGTTTTACCTTTATTGTTTAAACCACCAATGTTTAAACTTTATCGTATGAAATCAAAATTTGGCAGAATAACCCTGATTTACAACAACAATAAATGCTCTAAATGATATAAGTATTTAATATTTGAAACAAATGTAATGAGACCTTTATAAAATAAAAATTAACATATTACCTAAACCCAGATAAATGCATAAATACAGAAATAGCATGCATATTCTCCTCTCATTTGAATTCATTTGTTCTCTGTACCTTGTGTGCTGGAACCAGGTTAACCAGAACCGTATCCAGGAGTTCCTGTGAAACGGAGTCACCCTCGCACACAATTGAGCTCATGAGATCCACCATATGCATGTGAACTTTTTGATTGTGTCCATTGCTAAAAGAAAAAAAAAGAAAAGAAAAAAACATGGTAAAACAGATCTAAACTGACCTAACATAAGGTCCATCAGACAATCAAAGCGGAGGAATGAAAATGGGAAAAGCGTGCAATGAGGCAGTGAAAACAGAAACACTTCTAGGTTTTTCCCATTTAAACATGAGAGCAGATCGCTGCAGTGTCCCGCTCGTAGAGGACATTTCCGAATGAGTGAACAACAGTGGCTGAGATAAATCGCCCCCCATATGCAGCCTTTATGGCGCACATGCAATGAAGGGTTTCCACCTGGGATTCGCACGCATCATTGTCATCTGACCGAATGCAGGGAAATAATATCGGCGAGCAGGAGGTTGACAGCTCATTAGGAAATAACAAATAGGCTGCAGCTTCACATTTACATCTCAAACAGAAAACAGTAAAGCGAGGAGGTGCTTTACTGACTTACGACAATAGTTATTGCGGGATTCATCATTGTACTTTCGAACCAAATGGCAGCACTATTATAGCATTACAAAAAGCATTAGAGGGTACAGCTATTACAATGAGAATTTTGGGGATATAGAGTTAACCAATGCAGAGTCATAAATGTGCTTTTTATATGGCAATTAAGCCTGTCATTAAGTCATTCTTAATGAGACAGTTAATATAGTCGCAAAAACAATATTACAGCAATGCTACAGCTGATAGGACACTTTTCCATTGACAGGACAAGCAATTTGAGGAAGATTGAACACTCTCTACTGTCTGGCTATGTTTATATCCCTTCAGCCAGAGCAACAGAGGGAGCTCAGCAAAGATGCAAGTAATCAATTGTATATGTAATTTTAGACTACTGAAGTAGTACCAATATAAGCTTAGAGAAGTGACAGACACATTTTTTAACCAAATAAAAACACAGTGAAAAATATTTTTGAGATGCACCACTTTAACTAAATAAACAAATTAAAGGGATGTTTTACCCAAAAATTAAACCTTACTTATCATTTACTCTCCCCCAATGACTCCAAACCTTTGTGAGTTTTCTTTTCTGTCAAATGCAAAGAAAGATATTTTGAAGAACGTTGGAAACCGGTAACCATTGACTTCCATTGTATTTATTTTCCTATGATGGAAGTCAATAATTACCAATTTCCAACATGCCCCTAAATGTAATTGTGTTGTTTACAAATTTGTATTTTTTACTTATATTTCTGGATTATATTATACGTAATTGTATTTATTGTAATTTCTTTTTTTAAATTCTACTTTTTGTATTAATATTACATATGTTAGGCACCTAGGGTCTGAGAGTAATGCAATTTCGATTCTCTGTATGTCCCGTACATGTGGTTGAATTGACAAAGCTGACTTTGACTTAACTTTGATTCTTCAAAATATCTTCTCATCAACTCAAATAACTTCAGAACAAGCGGAGGGTGGTAAGTAAATAATGAAAGAATTGATATTTTTTGGTACAATCCCAATTTGATGTAATTCAATTAGTGCTAGGCAAAAATTAATTGCATCCAAATTAAATAAGCTTGTTTTGATATGTATATATATATATATATATATATATATATATATATATATATATATATATATATATATATATATATATATGTGTGTGTGTGTGTGTGTGTGTGTGTGTGTGTGTGTGTGTATGTATGCATGTATGTATGTATGTATGTATGTATGTATGTATATATGTATGTATATATGTATATATATATATATATATATATATATATATATATATATATATATATATATATATATATATATATATATATATATATATATATATGTATATATTGTATATATATATATATATATATATATATATATATATGTATATATATATATACATACATAAAATAAACGCATGAAATGCCTTAGTGGACAATTGTGAACAAACAGACTCACTTTATCACTTGGAACAGCGTTCTGTAGAGCTGAGTAAAGATCTCATTGCTATCCTCCAATTCAAAGCAGATGTTGTAGGATTTCACCCAAGCAATGTTCTAGAGAGCCAGAGGCAGAAAGACAAGGTCAGGTGCTTGCTTTAAACCATTAGACCTTATTACGGTGTCTATTAGTTGGGTGCCATACCTCCAGTAGATAAAAATATCGGTTAAACTGAGCACTCTTTGTGTCCTCCAAACCTTTCAGCTGCCGAGTTATGAACATAAAAATATCCTGAATGAAAAACAAAAGAGCAGACAGTTTTAATAGTTTAAACACCTACGAAGGCAATGCATAAGAGACCACAGCAAAAGATATTTTTGTATTTTCCGCTAAACAATGAGCAACTGCTGCCTGTTGTTCAAACTGAAGAAGCATGCACACATAAAACACCCACAAATGTTTTTATGCATTACAGCACAAGCAAACATTGTAGGACTGTAATAGTTCAATTTCAACTGGCATCATAATGCATTTATATGCATCCTGTGCTTAATACATCCATTACCAAGGTCTGAAACTTTTGACATCTTCCAGAAGCAGCTGAAGACATATTTGCATAGTGATTTCGTACAGTAAACGCTCATGTCATTAAATGGGTTACAAAAACTTCTCTCCACCTACTGAACTAATTATTATATAAGTGTTGCTGAAGTGCGCTAGCCAGACATGATTTAAATTTTTCCATCTGAAATCATAAGTTCACTTTTAACACAAATTATATAAAGCACAAAGCTTCTTTTAGTTCTGATTTTAACACAAACCCACAGCATTTGATGTTTTATGACTATCAGAGCAAAAGCAAAAGCTGCTGCTCTCCTAGTTATCATTTTCCATAGTCTCCTTCCTCTTTCTATGAGTTTATATTGTATGAACTTTTATTAGTTTTAGACTAAAATATAAAAAAAGCTTCATATATGAAGAGTTCAGATGCAAAAGCCTCTAAATGTCGTCTGAAATTTTCTCCTAAAATGAGCATTTTTCTTAGCCATCTACTAGGGTTGGGTTGATAGATGATGCCATCGTCCATTGCAGCAGCAGCAACAACACGCTGCAGCAGCAACCCGCTCGCAAAAAATACACACTTAGGCCCCGTTTACGGTAATACATCTTAGTTTTAAAATGGCATTTTAGAACGAAAACGATCCACGTCCACACTGGCGTTTCATCTAGCATTTCTGAAAAGATCTCCATCTATCTAACGACTCTTCGGTCTTTCCAATCTATCACGTAACGTGTCACAGCGTTAGTACACTGCTTCAATCCTTCGCTGTCACGCTTGTATTTAGTAATTTTAGAAAAAACCTCAGTTAGTTGGTTCCTGTTGGTTGTGCACCTTTTTTTCCCAACCAAGCTTGTCGACGCCATTATAATGACAGATCAGTCTGCCTATTCATGCCAGAATCCCACGGAAAAAGTGATTGACAGGTGGTAATTTGTGTGTAACTTATCTTTATTTATTAATGATTTGGTTATGGGTTAAAACAAAGACCATGAAGGTCAGGTAGTTGTAATGATAGGCTACAAATAAATAATTTGTTATGAATTAATTATTCATAAATAATTAATTCACTACCGCCTATGACATCGATGTGATGTTTCACATTAGACATTGTACGATACCAAATTGGTCGACATCGCCCAACCCTTTAATCTACATTTGTTTTCAATTATTTCACTTTAAAGCCAATGAAAAGAACTTATTCATCACTTATAAAAGTAAAATAACTGAGCCTACAGTCAAGAGTCTGAGGAAAAATGCTAATTTTAAAAGAATACATCAAATAGCATATAGAGGTTTTTGCATCTAAACTATTCGTATGCACCTGCAAAATATAATAAGTGGAAAATGGATAAAAGAGATATAATTAAACGTCAGGTGAATGCGTTGTGATCTAAATCAATTAAGTTGCATTTTAATGCCAAGTGTAGCAACAACTGGGCCTAAAGTGTAACTACAGATATAGCTTACATGTTCATGGTGCTTCATTAAAAATATGCAGGAACTAATGGTGAATTCAAGTCAGTAGATGTCAAGTTTTCAACCTTAAGTTTATCAGGTGATGTGTACGGAGCCTCGGGGGCGTAGATGCGAAAGATATCCGCAAGACAGCAGGCCACTAGCAGTCTGACATCTTTGTCTGGATGTTTGAGGAAAAAATCGGAGGCAAGATGCAAGGCCAAGTTCAGATAGAGTTCCTTCTCCTCCTCAGAGTCCTGGTCCATGTCCATGAAGGTTTTCACCACCATCTGAATTTGAAAAGCACCACAGAGCCGTGTGTCAGCCATACATCCAACTAACAGTGTGATGCAAGATACTCTAATAAAAACCACACTTTCCCTTGGCAGACTTACTTAAAAATAGACATAAGTGACAAAGCCACAGAGGGAGGAAACGGTATCTACAAGCTGTAAAAATGTCTTGAAGTATGAGCATATTTCATTTCATTCTTTCAGCTAAAACCTCAGCTGAAGGTTTTGAGATGAACAAATTTTGCATAATGCTAATGTTAAAATAACTGCATCCATTTACCAAAATACTTTATTTGTACTCTTACTTTATGCTAATAACAATCATTTTAAAATAAAGCTGACATATATAGCAGTGCTTCCCACAGGTTTGAAATATACTTGCGGTGGTGGCCAGATTGAAAAACACCATTTACCCACATCACATAAATAGTTGACTATATGCGACAAACAAAACATAATTTTTAACAATAATTTTATTTATTATGACATTGTTATACACTGTTTCTTTCAATTGGTTTGAGTAAAAAAAATACCCTATTTCAATAACTTTTATGCTATTCAGGAGCCATGTGCACCCACTGACTTTGTCAAATCTGATTCTCTCTCTCTCTCAAGTTCAAAGCAAACTTGAATGCCAAAGCATTTTAAATATGTATATAAACTATACAGCAAATGTGAAATCAGTGAAAGAAAAGGAAATAAAACAAAAAGAATTATAATAATTACAAGATTAACATGTGTAATTAATTAAATAAGGCAAATGTGTTGATTAACCATTACTAATGGTGTATATAAATTTTGCAGCCAGTCATTTCGTCCTCTACGAGTATACACATTTTTTAAGTCCCAAAAAGGCATGTCTCTGTGGGTCTGCAGAGCACGTGAGACTGTCTGTGGGATTGTTGACTGGTCTCGCGCTCAGAGGATGTTTGGTTACATTGTGCAGATATTTTAAAAAAAGTGTAAAAGGATGACGATAATTATAGTAAAAATAAAATAAAAAAGTGTCACGAAATGTACTTGGACAGCCGTTAATATACCCAAACTGCCCACCCAAGTTAAACCTATGTGTGGGAAGCACTGTATAGTAACACTTTACAATAAGGTTGTATTAGGTAACGCATTTACTAACATGAATGAAATATGAACAACACATGTATTACAGCATTTGGTCATGTTAGTTAATGAAAATACATTTGTTCATTTTAAGTTCATGTTAACTCACAGTACATTAACTAATGTTAACAAGCATGAATTTGGATTTTAATAAGCATTAGTAAATGTTAATTTATAATTAATAAATGCTGTACAAGTTTGTTTATACTTAGTTCATGGTAATAGGTAATATTAACTACAAAAAATTTAATTGCTAAAATAAAACAAATATCAATTAAGAAAATATATTTATTAAATATATATATATAACATATATATATATATAAAAAAACTACAATAAAACAAACTATAATAACTATATAGTTATTAATAACTAATGTAAATCAAATAAAAATATTATAAATTAAATAAAATATAATAAAATATAATAAATATTAAAAACTTTATCTAAAGTTGTACATCCAAACAAAGAGTTGTGTGGACAAGCATTCATGGCTTCCTCTTGTGAATGACAGATTGCTCCTCACCTTCAGTCTCCGAACCATCTCCTCCTTGGAGATCTTATCGGAGATCTCCTTCACCCCCGGCGGGTAGGTGATTTTGCCATCCGTGGCTCGATTCTTGGAGTGAGCCATGCTCTCCAATCAGTGCTCGCTGTAAATGTGTATAAAAGAAACAAAACAAAAAACTGACATGAACACTAAAAGATAAACAGGGTATTTCCATCAACTACTCTTTTGGAAAAGAATGTGCTGTTATAAAGAAATGATCCAATGCATGCAGAATATGGATTTGACTAGAACCACACTCAAAAATAAAATGAAAAATACAAAATGCAAAGCAGTGGTGTAAAGTAACTAATTACAAATACTCAAGTTACTGTAATTAAGTAGTTTTTCTCAGAAATTGTAATTTACTGAGTAGTTTTATAAATGTGTACTTTTACTCTTACTTGAGTACATTTTTAGTGCAGTATCTGTACTTTTACTCCACTACTTTTCTTCAACCTGCAGTAATTACTTTTTTCTTATCTATGGAGAAGCGCGATCAGCCATCGGTGGCAGACTGCGGCGATATGACTGAGGCCAGTGTTGCCAGATGTACCTGACAAATTCCTGCCCAAAAACTATCCAAACCCGCCGAAATGTACATACATGCATGCAATCGAAGTCAAAACCGCCCAATCTGGCAACTGACTGAGGCCTCTATCGCGCGCTCTCGGTGTCACGCGCACTCGCTCTCTCTGTCAGTGATGGTGCTGCGTGCATCAGTTCCCCGCATTCGTCAAAAGTTAACCCCCAAATTGACAAGTAATAAAAAGATTCAGTCATGTTCATGTTGTGAAAAACTATCAAAATGTCCACTGTTGATTATGTCAGACTGCTGTTTTCAATAGTGATTTTACCACTTTTAATATAGGAAGCCCTCGGCTATGCAGAGGCTATAATTAATCAAAAATTGAGTGTATATTGTTTTACGTTAAGTAATGCAGTCTTGAATTTACAAACAGTCGGCAAGTGCCGGAGAACAGATGTAACACAATGATTAAATTTAGTTTTCGGTCAAACTCATGTAAAGGTATAATATTCAACTTGTTTAGTTTTGCCTTCATTCATTTTTGTTTTCAGTTGTGACATCAAGCACGAGTCTTCAAACACATGATTATTTAAAACACGTTTTCAAACATAATAGTTTAATTTCTATTAACTACTTTTTTATCTTTCCCATGGTGACAGTCAGTGCATAATAGTTTAGTGATTTTGCAAGTTGTATTAAGACAAAGTCCCTTTAAGTATTCTGTAGTTTTTGATTCAGATTAAAGTGTAATTTAAAGACTTGTTAACTAGGAAAGTTAGAATAATTAGTCAAGTTATTGTATAACTGGTTTGTTGTGTAGACAATCAAAAAAAATACCAGTAAATATTTCTTAAGTAGGCTAATAATACTGACCTTAAAATTGTTTCAAAAAAAAATTAAAAACTGCTTTTATTTTAGAAATAAACTAAAGAAATAAGACTTAATATGACTCCAGAATATATATATATATATATATATATATATATATATATATTTTTTTTTTTTTTAGGAAATACTGTGAAAATCTCCTTGGTTTGTTAAAGATCACTTGGAAAATATTATTTTAAGTTAACGGGAGGGCAAAAAAGTTGACTTCAACTGCGTCTGTTAAAGTTTACAGGTGTAAAAATGAGCCTTAATGTACTTGAATGTTAGAAATGTGTTTTCCGCTACAATACAAATTTACTTGTCAAATAAATGAACATGGAAGATTATCTTGAGTTGAAGTTATTTAATTAGCTTGTTTATGAAGACTGCAGAGTGATACATGAAAACAATGACTTCGAATAATTGTTTAAGTATTTTGTGATGTATGTTAAAGTGTGCCCCCTAAAAGCACAAGTGGCCCCTGCCCGGCCCCCCCAGTTACTCTGGTCTAGAACCGCCACTTATTAAAAGTGTCCAAGAAGACGGTCAAAATCTTTACACGCATTGACTGACTGTTTAGATCCACGTCACTGATGAGAAGATGACGGATATTTACTGTATGATGATCGAAATGGCCTTAAACACCCAGCAAGGCACAAGACGTCAACCTGCCGTCAGATTGACATTGTACCCTAACGTCATGGGGATGTTGCATTTTGTTTGGAAATGTCAGGCCTACCTCAATGTCCAACGTCCAACCTGAAATCAACCAAATATCAACGTCTAATGATGTTACAGCTTGATGTTGTGTGGACGTTACCACTATGACGTCTATCAGACGTTGGATTTTGATTGCCATACCTGACGAATAAACGTCAGTATTTGACGTCATATATGGCGTTGGTTTAAGATGTTGGCTCAACGTTGGATTTTTGTCACTTTCTAACAACCTAAAATCGACCAAATATCAACGTCATTTGACGTCATTATTGGACACCAAAATAACTTTGTCCTTAGAGCCTGGCTAGACATTGAATTTTGGTCACCTGATGTCATGACCTTAATCTAACCTAATATCAACATCTTATGATTGTATGAATGTTACGTTTACACACACACACATCAACAAATTACATGTAAACGCATCAGCTTTTAACAGCATAATACTCACTACTCACTACTCTTAAGTACTTTTAAAAGGTCTACTTTTTACTCATACTTTGAGTAATATTTACAACAGGTACTTTTACTCTACTCACACTACATTTTTAGGCAAGTAATGGTACTTTTACTCAAGTATGATTTTTCAGTACTCTTTCCACCACTGATGCAAAGCAACTGCAGGATGCTGTCCAAAAACTTCACCTCCTATGGATGGTTAAATATATTGACAGGTCTAAAAAAAACATTTCAGAAAGAGCAGTCTCATGCATTTCATCGCCACAGAGACTTTTAAATTCAAATAAATGGCAGACTTTCAAATCAAATTGATGCGCACAGAGGTTTTGCAGATTATCAAACTGAAACACGACACCCACGGATGAGTTACAACAGTAAGCAGACTAATAGAAACAGACAAGTCAAACATGCAAATCAAAACAACTGCATAATTGTCGCACGTTCTAGAGCTGTAATTCATGAAGTTATAAACAACACAATTAGACCCACTGGCGCAGCATTTAAATAAGTAAAGAGCCCATAAAACACTTTGCCAAGCGAACTATTTTATCTGCATAAGAGGATATATTGAATAGTTTATTAAAACAGCAATACATCAGAGCTGCAGTGCACAGTTTAAAAAAAAAAAGATCACTCATTTGCGTAGACATAACTGACAGCTTTTAATTCACAATCACTATTTTAGATGTTACCAAGTGTTACTTTTTAAGATATTCATCCGAACTGAAAGTATAGGCCTAAATCTAGGCTGTGTACTGGCAATTATAAAGCAGAGGGCTGCACTATAAATCGTTTCACTATCGATATCACAATGTGTGCATTCGCAATAGTCACATCTGCAATGTAGAGTTGGGATTCTTATTGTTGATTAGCAATAAAGAATGTAGTGTTTACATTTTACATTACGTTTGACTATTCAATAATAGGGGCAGATACGCGCGAGGTGGCGTTTCTCGTAATAGTGGATCGAACATTTATCAATGTTGCAATTCTTATATGTGCTGTTGATAAAAGAAATACATCATATAACTTTTTGATGCATTTTTTCTTCTTCATTTACAAATATAATATGTGGATAGTGTTCTTGTGATATATCGCTGATGTTGTGATCTATCATTATAGGGGCAAATTATCATGATAATATTGTATCGTATTACTGTACCTGAATATCTGAATACTTATTTCATCTTTGCTCTGTCTTATTTATTTGTTCTTGCAATTTCTTTGATTCGCTCCTCTACAAGATTATTTCAATCAAAGTTAATGATTTTATTCCAAATAGAGCTATTCAATTCATCTGCTGAAATTGTACTCATATCACAATATAGCAAAATAAAATATCACAATGTCAGATTATATCAGAATATCGTGCAGCCCTAAAGCAAAGCATGAACCTGACACACTTTATTCACTGACTAGCTTCACTGTAAAATAGGGCTGCCCAAAACTTTTAGTATGAAGGGCCAAAAACCAAATATCATTGAGAGTCATGGGCTGAAGGTAAATATACCAAACTATTTTACATTCAAGTTGCCTTGGGTAATTTCCTAATTTAGTTCATAATATGTAAAAGTCAATAAATACATCACTTTGAATCATATTAATGCAGTATATTTTTAAATGATAACATAATGCAATAAAAACAATCACATTTATAACACAGTAAAGATCAATGCTGAATACACTAGTCAAGCAGAATCTGCTTTGCCTTGATTTGCTCACCAAAGTCTCTGCATTGTACTCCATCCGTCAAGTGACAGTATGTATATTTAGAACAAAATTACAGCATTTAAATTGAACCATTTAATTTCAGTTAGGTTTTTTGCAGATTAACAATAAAACACATAAATAAAAGGTTACAATGAATTTGAAACGACAGTCTCTATACCATCCCCATCATTCTCCCTCTTCTCAAATAGGATGGCAGTCCAAATCAAAGGTGACCATGTGCCAACTTTGGCCTACGGGCCCTAGTTTGGGCATCTCTGCTCTAAAACCTGCAAAATGGTTTTAGGCTTGAAATTAAGGAGGTAAAAGAAATAAAACTGAAATAGCAGCACTAGATTTGTTTTACAATTTTAAGAACAAATGCAAATAACACGTCTTCTTTTATAAACATAATATATTTACTATGCTTTTTTGTTTGTTTTTTCTTAAAACAAAGTGAAACAATATGATAATTCAGAACTTTATTATTTATATGTATATTCAATGAGTGCAGCAGAACTTGCAACCAGTTTAGTAACAATGATTTTGAAAAATACACCCAAGAAATGGATGGGGTTTTAGAAAAAAATCATTCTCATTCAAGAGAGCATTTGAATGGAAAATGAGCTGTTAGTAATCCACATAGACAATTTAAGTTTTTGTTTTTTTACAAAATCACGTCATGATTACAGTCAGTCGTGATATGGTCATTTTCTTAATCTGAGAAAAACTGGACCAAATACAAACGATAAAATTATAATGCCCGTATTGTGTATTGTAAGGTACATTTTAGCAAAAACGTAGGGAAGGGATTCTGGTCTATTCATGACGGATTTGAAAAAGCGTGTAGTCGACTCTCTAGAGGTGGAGCTTAAACAAATGAATGGAGAAATCTGACACAGAGTGAAAGCTGTCTAACTGTTTGTCTGGACGATTGTGAGGTCAAAACATTTATCATAAAAATTAAACATTGTTTACAATAAGATCTAAATGTCTGGGTTTTTAAGATTGCTTAAAAGAAAAAAAAGAATGTTAATAAAAATTTGAAATATATGTTTTACAATAGTTGATAATTGATCTTCCATCATTTAATGTAAAATATATATTGATTTGAAAAACTGAACTAAATACTTAATCTAATCTGTAATTCTAAAAAAAATAAATAAATAAAAGTGAATACACAAAAATTACTATATTTTATTAAAGATTTTGGTAATGACAAATGAGTAAAAGCGGTTTAAGGATAGTGGTAAAATATAAAGATTAAAATCAACAATAAATTTGTAATTTGGTGATGCACAGTCAGTGATTGTCTTTTAAATGTCATCAAATGTTTTCATAAACTATCGTTAGAGACTTAAATACATTCAATAAATAATGGCAAAATTTTCATTTTATACTCAAAAAAATGTATACACCCTACTACAAATAAAACTACATTACACAATATACGTCATACTGAATAAATAATAACTGTGTAGCTACATAAACTATCAAAGACTAAAATAAAACATGAATTTCATGGGGTCTTTAAATTGATGATTAAATTAGTAAATCTTCAGAAAACTGCATTTCCCCTTAGAGCAATTCATAAACTTACAGCACAATTATGAAAGACATTAATAACGCAAGCTAAAGTGAAAATAGCTGTCATTTCTAAGCAGAATCAATTATGTTTCACACTCCCTGCATGCACCAAACACATATTTCACAACACCTCTATACATACAATCAGTAAACAAAGCAACGCGTTTACAAACACCATCACAGCCTTATAATGATTTTGCATGAGGGGTGGGGGGTGAAGGCTTACACTGACAGCAGGTTGACTTTCCCAACTGACGTCTTTGTACCCCTTCACAGCTTCAATACAGTCACATCCAGAACAAAACACAGTCGTGATCACACAACAGCTGTCATTTTATGCCTATGACAGTGGTTTATCCCACAGAAAACCAGATTACACCCCTAAGGGGGTGTTTACAGGCTAAAACACATTGCAAGCTCCTCTGTTACTATCTAGATCCGATGCAAAACGGCTCGTCCGATCTCAAAATGCAATGGAACAAATGAAACCCTAACAAAAACGAATGCAAAATACATTACTACAGTCTGAATTGGTGTTTTGAATCAGATTTTAAAATAGGTTGAAGCGGTTTACGAGCAGCTATGCTAAGCTAACAGAGCTAAAACACAAACACACACTCGGACATATGTACACATACACGAGGCATCAAAGAAGCGCACGACCGTAATTTCCAATGAAAACCACCACGAAAACACTCGTTACACACAAACCAACAACAACTGTCATTGCAATTCAGGTTTTAACTAAAGAATGGACTGATTTTGGGGGGAAAAGCTGAGAGTGAGTCTCTCGCATGGGTTAACAGAAGAATAGACAAGCAACCGCCGAAAATCACAAAAGCACCTCCCGAAACAGCCACGAAATAAAAATCCCCGTTACATGGCTACAAAACAGTGCGGTGTTGACCTCGCGTGCGGTTTGCTTCCAGACAGACGTTTACCTTTTTGGAAAAAGTGCGCGCTCCACTCGCTTCTCCACCGCTGTGATCCTACTGTCGGCTTCAAAATGGCGCCAATTTGTCCCTATCTGCACCAGTCAGTGCAGCTCCGCTCAACACAGACGCTTCTCCCGCCTCCTCCACTCGCGGTTATTTATTTTGCAGCATAGCTGCGTGCTTTGAGATTATATTGGCGGTTTTGCTGTTAGAAACAGAAACAAGTTGCTGTAATAGTGACGGAAATGGCTGGTGTAAAAGCGAGCGTTTGTGAGGATTCGCGGGCAGGTTGGAGTGTGGTGTAACAGCGACTCCTACAGGTCATGAGGAGAATAACAGCCAGTCTCCGCCTTCATATGACAGGTACGCGCTGCTGCAACAGAGATGTTATTCTCAAATAAACAAGTGTTATTTTAGTATTCACAGGGGCGAATTAAGTGTTTTGATGGCCCTAAACCAATCCAGCCATGAGGCCCAATAGTTTTAAAATGCACCTTTTGTATATATTTATATAAATTAAATTATACTTCTTTATATAATTTATACTTCTATCACTCGATCTCCTTTTCTACATTTTATCTTAATGCAAAATAATAATAACATGTAAAGCATACAATCTTCTAAAACCTTTGAAACGATTTGTTTTCTTAAAACGAATTAAAAGTAATAAATGAACTATTTGTTTTTTTAAACTAAATCTTTACTGATTTTACTGCTGGACTGGTCCAAGATTGAGGGTGGGGGACACAAATAAACAATTTTAGGCCCTCGCTGTACAAAATATGATAGAAAACATTGTGTATATATAATTTATAGGTATAATTTATACTTCTAAATATTTATTTGTGGGCCCTCAGATGTCCTGGGGCTCTAAGCGGCCGCTTACCTTGCTTATTGGTTAAATCCGCCCCTGGGTATTGAATATTTTAAGGTTTGTTTTTATTTTTAGGTCATCTGTTTTAATTTAAATTTCTATTTATTTATAGTTTTAGGTTTTATTTTAGTTTTAATTTAAACCAACTAAGCTAAAATGAAAATAAACACAAAAAAATGTAGTTATTTATTGAATAATTAATTAATTCATCCAGTTAATGTTTATTTTTAAGTAACAAATTATTTCAGTTTTATTGTTGTCAACTTTGATAATCCTACTCAAAATTATTAATGTAAATGTAAAATTTCTATGATAATTGAAAATAAAGCTTTATATATATATATATATATATATAATTTTAACCAACCAATGTTATAAATGTCACAACTTTCACAACAAAATGTCACAACAAAAGTTAAAATGGCCTAAATATAGAAATGTATTTGCACCATAAAAAACAACTAAACATTAACTTACAAAAATAACCAGCATTTTCTATAAAATAAAAATGTTTGTTTCTATACATTTATTTAATAAATGATTGATTCATTCAGTTAATGATTTTTTAAAAAGAAACAAAAAATTATTTTAATGTTTAACTTCAATAACTCTAATGATTTACAGAAATCTAAAAATATTATTTGATGTTTGATTATAGTAATAAATTATTTTATGAACCTAATAAATTTAAATAAACACCCAATGCATAAAATAAATGTATATATTTTGCAATATATATATATATATATATATATATATATATATATATATATATATATATATATATATATATATATATATATATATATATACACTTTATATTAATCTTTATAATAATTATATATAATATAAATTATTATAATTATATATAATATAAATAAAACATTGTTTTAAATATAATACTAATAATAATAATAATAATAATAATAATAATAATAATAATATAGGAGCAGCACCATGGTGCAGTGGGTAGCACAATCGCCTCACAGCAAGAAGGTCACTGGTTCAAGCCCCGGCTGGGTCAGTTGGCATTTCTGTGTGGAGTTTGCATGTTCTCTTCGTGTTCTCCGGTTTCCCCCACAGTCCAAAGACATGTGGTATAAGTGAACTGAATAAGCTAAATTGGCCATAGTGTATCTGAGTGTGTGCAAGAGTGTATGTGTGTTTCCCAGTGTTGGACTGCAGCTGGAAGGGCATCTGCTGCGTAAAACATCTGCTGGATAAGTTGGTGGTTCTTTCCTCTGTGGTGACCCCTTATTAATAAAGGGACTAAGCCGAGAAGAAAATAATAATAATAATCTTTTAATCATTTTAACCAGCCCACATTATACATTTCATAACTTTAATGAATTAAAAAAGGACCAAATGTAGAAATTATCCAAAAAAGATTTATTAGCATCATTAAAAAAAACCAACACATTTATTTACAAAAATAACCTGTATTCAATACAAAGTGTCATGTTCCCCACATGAGCCATCAAGAACATAGAGCACCAGCAATATTTATACAATACAAACCCTGAGATTAGATTAGCATCCAGTAGATTGAGCTGCTGGTCCTTTCAAAAAACAAAACAAAACACAATGCTTAAAACACAGCTAAAGATCCTAATTCAGCATGGCACTACAGATGTGTTTTTTTCATCTAGTCAGAGAATAAATCATGAATCTCGGCACATAATGTACATTACATGCCTGTTTAAAAGTCAAATGCTTTATCAAACTCTTATTCTACCAATGTTCCACACTCATCAATGTGGACGGTTTACATTTTTATTATACATTACAAACAAAAAGATCATTTTTATATGCAAATGAAGTGTTCTGGAAATATAAAAGAAAGTGTAATGATTACATAGTGTAATGATTAGATTTTTGAAATATTTTTGCTATTTCATTGTCATTAAAACAACTTTAGCTGCATCAACATGTATTAAAATGCAATTGAAAATGCTAGCGATGTTTGTTTGTATTTTAATAAAAGCTAAATATCATCAGTTCTGTGTTAATGGGGTTTGCTTTTATGCGGAGGCACGAGAGAATTCATCACGATATCAACATTCATCGGCCGCTCGAAACCATCCAGCATCTTCGCTATCGTCTCTCGAGGGACGCCGTGCTTGTTCCTCCTGTTGATTAAATTAATAGACAGGAAATTACCAGGATATTCAAGCTCTTTTCAAGCGCTACACAAAGCCGGTGGCAAATAAAACAAAGAAAAGAATTAATCCGACCAGAGTTAGTTTATATTCACGGGGATATAAAAGATACGCACTGATCCTGCACCATAAAACATTTCATCCACTTAAACACAGCTGAATTCTGAAGCTCTGTACCGTACGCCAAAAACCAGATCCAAAGTCAATAGTTTTTCCCATTCAGTGATTTATTAACGTCACTGAGTTCTTTGCTTAGCACGAGAACCAAAACTGTTAACAGACTTACTTTTCCAACTGCGCAGGATCATATTTCCAGCGGGTATCTGGCTCAAGAAAGTCCACTCTGTATCCGTTCTCTATAGCCTGGGTGAAATAAAATGCATGAATGCAAATGTGTTACTAACTAAATCTGCAGATTTATGAGGAATTATTTTGAAAGTATAGTCATTTAAAAAAAAAAAATAATAATAATAACTTTTTAATTTTAGGGGTTACAATGTAAATCCAATTAGAAACACGTGTTTGGTAAACAAAGTAAGTCTTATATAAAATGTATACTGAAGGATAGGAAATATCACTCTACAAACTTAAATTGTACATAAATCATATAAACATTTGGATATTATTATTCAATAATATTACTGAAATGAATATAAAAACTAAATCCAGATATATGGCTACACACATTTACATAAATAAATAGCAAATAGTAAATAAATAGCCTTCTACTTAGTAAGCAGATATAGTATAGATATACACTTACCGGCCACTTTATTAGGTACACCTGTCCAACTGATCGTTATAGCAAATGTCTAGTCAGCCAATCACATGGCAGCAACTCAATGCATTTAGGCATGTAGACATGGTCAAGACGATCTGCTGCAGTTTAAACTGAGCATCAGAATGGGGAAGAAGGGTGATTTAGGTGACTTTGAATGTGGCATGGTTGTTGGTGCCAGACGGGCTGGTCTGCATATTTCAGAAACTGCTGATCTACTGGGATTTTCACACACAACTATATCTAGGGTATACAGAGAATGGTCCAAACAAGAAAAAGTTCTGTGGGCACAAATGCCTTGTTAATGCCAGAGGAGAATGGCCAGACTGGTTCGAGCTGTTAGAAAGGCAACAGTAACTCAAATAAGCACTCGTTACAACCGAACCGAGGTATGCAGAAGAGCATCTCTGAACGCACAACACATCAAACTTTGAGGCAGATGGGCTACAGCAACAGAAGACCCTACCGGGTGCCACTCCTGTCAGCTAAGAACAGAGTGTACCCATCACAGTGTACCCATGTTCTGACGGCTACTTCCAGCAGGATAACGTGCCATGTCATAAAGCACAAATTATCTCGGACTGGTTTCTTGAACATGACAATGAGTTCACTGTACTCAAACAGCCTCCACAGTCACCAAAGCTCAATCCAATAGAGCACTTTTGGGATGTGGTGGAATGGGAGATTCGCATCATGTATGTGCAACCGACAAATCTGCAGCATCTGCGTGATGCTATCATGTCAATATAAATATAAATATCTGAAGAATATTTCCAGTACATTATTGAATCTATGCCACAAATGATTATGAAGGCAAAAGAGGGTCCAACCCGGTACTAATAAGGTGTACCTTATAAAGTGGCAAGTGAGTGTTGATCTATATAGTATAGAAGCAGATATAGTATAGACATAGAAAATAAGTAAATGGTGCAAGCATATGGAAATATTTAAATGTTCCTAAAAAAACTGATGTTCTCTTATTTATATATTTTGACCTGTCCATCAAGTTACCTTAACATGCACACGCAACCTGGCTGTACCTGCCTTTTTTTTTTGTTACTGTTCTGTTTTCCATTTGTATGTGATTCCTTGTCCTTGTCCTGTACCTCTTTGCATAATAATATTAATAATAATAATATTTAAATGCACTCTTGAAGGCACAGTATGTAATTCTCACATATTTACAACAAAGGGGTTTTTAATGACAACATCAGGCAGGGTGTCCACAGAAGCGTTTTTGCACTGAAGAAATGCAAGCACTGTTTTAAAAATGCAGCGCATTAGTTTTTTTATTAGTCGGTTGCTATGATATGAAAACAGGAAATACTTGACTATGTGAACTCACCAATTCAACATAGGGCTTCATCTCCCAGGCTTTCACATTGGTGTTGTCAATGATCACAGGTGAGCAGCCGTCCAGCATCGCCTGTTCAGCTGACACAAGACAAGGCCACAAGAATTAGCATCAAGAGCGAATAGAGAAATTACTTCATGATCTTTCTCAAAACATTCAAAGTTCAAAATAATACGTTACCACCTTTGAAATTGTCTGAATAATTAGGAAACATGTAAAAAAATTGTTATATCTGACAACTTTTTAAATATACTACAATATTTTTACAAGAGTAAGGCAATTTCAATTATATACATCTATAAATCTCTCTCTATCTCTCTGTCTCTATTACGATACTGTATTAATTCATAACTCAAATCTACGAAATAAAGCAAATTGTCACAAATACTATATTTTATATGCTATAATTCTTAACTGTAGTGTTACTTTCTCTATAATATAAACGTGTTTTAAGCATTTTTATCTGACAGAATGACTCAAACATATAGACTCTCAGTTTAAATTATTTAAGTGCCGTGGGTACAGACGCAGGGTTTCGCTTCTTAAAGCAGCTGCTTTTTGTCATGTGAAATGAGTTTAAAATATACTATTCTTTTATTTTTGGTCATGCATTTAACAATAAGACATTATTCGACATTAGAATTATTTCACTTTTGTTTAACAGTTTGTGTTTGGGCCACAGAAAAATAGAAGCTTTTGACGCACATCACTTCACCTCAAATGTTGATTATTTTTTCATTTATATTGTTGATAACTGACCAACAAAAATACATTAATGAAGATAGAAATGATATTCGAAATTCATTACAAGAAGAGATTTTTTCAACCAAATATGAAGTAAAAATAGTGTTTTTAGTGTTTCTTGTTGCTATTTTCGGTTTTCTCATCTATTGTATTTTTTTTTGTCTTATTAGGTAAGAATCCAAAGTAATTTCAAATTTTAATGAGTCACTTTAATGAGTTGTTCTTTTTATAAGATTGTGGCGTGGTAGTCGTAGATAAATCAAATTTACAGGAACAAAATAGAACTAATTCAGATGAGTGTTTGAAGTATCAGAAAACCTGCAATACCATAAAAGGCACAAATTCACAAATCACAATTTCCTATTTACTCATGCAGTATAAATGTAATTTTCATAATACAAATTAAACACTGAACATAATATTAACTAAACTTAAAGTCTAAAAACTGGATTATTTATTTGAATATATAGAACTTGGTTATATATCTATAATATATTTATCTTGACTTTAGGCTCCAATCTAACCTGGACACATTTTTTTAGCACTTGTTTAGCAACACATGTTTGATATAACTATGTAATAGAAAAAACAAATATGAACTTGTCAAAAGAGTCACTCTTCACAAATGTTAAATAATAGTACATTTTATATAACTATGTAATTTGAATATATAATATAAAATGAATGCATATACAAAATAAATAAATAAATACAGTATATGGTGTTGAAATATAACCTGAACATTTTTTTTCATAAGCAACAATAATACCGCATTATGTATTTGAATTAACTATACAATAAAGCATATATGCATGTAATATATATATATAAATAATGTAAATATATACGTATACACAGTTGAAGTCAGAATTATTAGCCCCCCATTGATTTTTTTTATTTTTTAAATATTTCCCAAATTATGTTTAACAGACCAAGGAAATTTTTGCAGTATGTCTGATAATATTTAATAATATATAAGTCTTATTTGTTCAATTTCGGCTAGAATAAAAGCAGTTTTTTATTTTTTAAAAACCATTTTAAGGTCAATATTATTAGCCCCTTTAAGCTATATTTTTTTCAGATAGTCTACAGAACAAACCATCATTATACAATAACTTGCCTAATTACTCTAACCTGCCTAGTTACCCTCATTAATCTAGTTAAACCTTTGAATGTCATTTTAAGCTGTATAGAAGTGCAAGGTTTCCGCTACATTCATTCTTCCGTGGCGGGCCGCCACACCAATATTCATCCCGCCACGGCTACATTACAACGCATTTAAAACATTCAGTCGTGTTTTTTTTTTTTATAGCGGGTTATAATCGCACCAAAACATATTACAAGGTAAGTGAAATAAAAAGTGCAAACTTTTCTGTAACCGTAGTGCTGTGCGTTATTTGTTCAACCCTTTAAGGTGACATGCTGACTGACTGACTGACAGCTGTGTGATGCGTGAGGCCAGCAAACACGGCGTAGCTTTCAGTTAAGATGAACACAGTTTCCATATAAGTATACTTTATTGATAAAGGTCATTGGCTCTGCATACAATGACTTTATCTTGTAGAGTTTATAGCCGTTTCACTTTACTTCAGGACGCATTAATGTCGCAAAACACACAAAAACGCACTAAATCGCAGTGTTTATTTGACAGCGCACATAAAGATCTGCACTTGAGCAGAGTATATTTGAGGGCGTGCAAGACGTTTTGCGCACGAATAGAGGAAATCGGCGCGCAAACAAAGAGATTCGCATGCTCCTATTACATGAATGCGATCTCGACTTGATACTGCTTGTAATATTTGTCTTTAAAATAGTTGGCAGATCTGTGTAAAAAAAAAAAGCCTGCCGCCACAGCTGGAAAAAATCCTAGAGGAAACACTGGAAGTGTCTTGAAAAACATCTAGTAAAATATTATTTACTGTCATCATGGCAAAGGTAAAGTAAATCAGTTATTAGAAATGAGTTATTAAAACTATTATGATTAGAAATGTGTTGAAAAAAATCTCTCCGTTAAACAGAAATAGGAAAAAAAATAAACAGGAGGGCTAATAATTTAGGGGGTTAATAATTCTGACTTCAAACTGTATGTGTGTATATATATATATATATATATATATATATATATATATATATATATATATATATATATATATATATATATATATATACATTATAAAGACATATAACAAATAACCTTATGCTCACCTCTCTTCTGATTCCAGTCGTGTGCATCCCCAAGGAGAGCAGAATCAAATGCATATCTGTTGTCTTGGAAAAAGTAGTCATCTGTGCTCAGTACGACTCCATTGGGACCAGTGGACAGGAGCTCTCTGAGAAACACACCACGCAATATTATCAGCACTTCACCAATCAACATGAACACTCCTTGTGCTTCTTCAGTGGCCAGTTAAATCAAACATCGGACCTACAATGCAAGGTTATTTTAGTAAACATATTTTTTAACTGAAATAAAAAAATTTACTGATACGTTATACATAAAGCTGCATTTATTTTGTGGTTTTGGGTTCAGTGTTTGTTTAACCAATTTTTTATTTTTTTTTTACTGAAAGGTTTGCACAAGAGTTAATGTAAGCTGTGCAAACACTAAACTTTGGTCGACACTGGATGACAAAGTCAGTAAAGAATTAGTAGCATTAAGAGTGGATGGAGAGAAATAACCTGATGGCCTTTCTCAAAACATTTTAAGTTCAAAATAGGTAGGGCTGAGGTGTCGCGGACAAACGTCAAGAGGGTTGGGGAGTCGCGAAAGAAAGTGAAGAGCGGGGAGGGGTGTGTGTGTGTGTGATGAGGGGGATTGGTAAAATGAGGTGCCGGATCAGATTTCAGTGGTGCCGGATCCGGCTTGTTCCGGCACAAATTAAGCCCTGGATATCGCAGATGTGTGATAAATTACATTTATCTTATGCATCGGTTGTTTATCTAAATTTGACCAATTAGATGGGGTCATAACTATCTTTATCCCTACCTGCCCAGAAGTTGCTGTTCTGCTATTGGCTGGAGAGACCCAAAGGTGAACCCAGAGCTGAAAATAAGTACTGAGACAGGAGGAAAATGACAACAGCCAATCAGAGTCTAAATATCTGCTGAGATTTTCACTCAATCATAGTTTTTTAAAGACTTTAAATGTTTGTACTTTGATAGTTTTTAATCTAACATTGCGATATTTTGTTTTGCTGCTATATACAGTTGAAGTCAGAATTATTAGCCCCCCTTTGAATTTTTTTTTCTTTTTTTTTAATTTTTCCCAAATTATGTTTAACAGAGCAAGGAAATTTTCACAGTATGTCTGATAATATTTTTTCTTCTGGAGAAAATCTTATTTGTTTTATTTTGGCTAGAATAAAAGCAGTTTTTTCAAAATGATTAGCCCCTTTAAGCTATTTTTTTCCTGATAGTCTACTGAACAAACCATCATTATATAATAACTTGCCTAATTACCCTAATCTACCTAGTTAACCTAATTTGCCTAGTTAAGCCTTTAAATGTCCCTTTAAGCTGTATAGAAGTGTCTTGAAAAATATCTAGCAAAATATTATTTACTGTCATCATGGCAACGATAAAATAAATCAGTTATTAGAAATGAGTAATTAAAACTATTATGTTTAGAAATGTGTTGAAAAAATCTTCTCTCTATTAAACAGAAATTAACATAAACAGGGGGCAAATAATTCAGGGGGGGCTAATAATTCTATAATTCTGACTTCAACTGTGTGTGTATATATATATATATATATATATATATATATATATATATATATATATATATATATATATATATATATGTATATATGTATATATGTATGTATGTATGTATGTATGTATATATATATATATATATATATATATATATATAGAACAATATGAATATAATTTCACCAGATGATTTGAACAACTCTATTTGGAAAGATTTCGTCAATTTAGATCGACTGGATTGATCAAGTCCTTATCTATGCAGTGCATCTTTATAAAATATAAAAATTACAAGCTTATATAAATATAACAACAAAAATAAAAAATAAAAAAACATAAATAAACAGCGCTTGGTTTTCTGGCGAGTCCAACAGTATTTAAATACAAAAAATGAACAATCAAATTTAATTTAAAATATCATGGCCGTCGTTATATAAATAATTTTTACAATAATATAAAAATACTATCTTTAACTTTTAATCTTTAATAAATAATCTAATCCTGCGATGTGACTTTTGCAGATACACACATCGATGCTCACGATATATTGTTCAGCCCTATTATATCGTAAGAAATATAGTTATTGAAATTCTACAGGAAATAGTTACATTGAAGAGGATTAGACTGATTTAGATTCAAACTGAAAGTTAGTATTTTTTTATTTGTATTTTGTAGAGATGCTCCGATTGATCGGCTGGAGATCGGTATCGGCCGATAATCACATTTTATGACTCGATCGGTACTTGCTAATCTGGCCGATCACATGAACCGATCGCAAGTGTTCGTTTACGGGTTTACAAGCAGAGGAAGATCCATTTTAACTTCTTATACATTAAATATGCACCAAACCTTATTAATAGTAATTTGTTTTATTTGTGTTTTTTTAATTATCTACTTATTGTATTTATCTATTATTATTTTACTTTATTATGTATTGTTTGTATATTGTATCTTTTATTGTTATTTGTTGGACCAAATATGTAAGTCAATGTGTTTGAATGTTTAAAAAAACTGAATAAAAAGAAAGTTATATTAAATAAAAAAATAAATAAATATAGTTATCGCAAAATCAACAACATCATCACATATTTTTCCAGTATTGTGCAGCTATTGAGTTAAAGTTGGTTTTATATTCGCACATTCGTCCAGAGACAACTTTGTGACATGCTCCATATATCGTTTACCATGGTACTTTGAATATTCGATCTGAAATCACATGTATGTATGTCTTCAAAACAACATTAGCACTATTTGATTGACTGAGAGCAATGTTGTACTTTGATAGTCGTTGGCTGCCTATATGATTTCCCTAATTAGAACATGCAAGAGTACTTATCTGAAATTATATTATTAAGGAAAAAGTCTGAATGTGTGAATATAAAACCAACTTTACCTCAATCGTGCAGATACTGCTTAATACGATCTTTACTGTTACACACCTGGCCAGAGTGGATTTCCCAGATCCCGGGACTCCCCTCAACAATACGAGCACCAAAGCATTATTAATATCATACTGCTGATATTGTTCGTTTTCATAATCGCGCTGCTGCCAGTGTGCTAACGGTGTCTGATGCTCCTCAGAGAATCTCGGAAGCTCATGTGACTGGAAACCCCTCGGCTCGTACCATCTGTCTGAAGGCACCGGAGGCCCTCGCCATGGGCCCCAGCTGTTGTTATTGCAAGCATGAAGACTGTGGAAATCCTCCCGAGGTTTTGACATGTCTGGAGGATACATTTCGGGGCCTCTAGAGGTTGGGGGAGGAAAGAAAGGAAGCCTTGGGTCTGGAGGAACCCATGGTGGAGGAGGAAGAGGAGGAGGTGGAGAAGCATACCACGGCTCCTGAAGTAATCGAGGTCTCCATCTTTTTGGATCTCTTTGGCTGCGTTCGTATGGATCAGGGTAGGGTCTATAGGACCTACTGTGATCTGTTATCACAACAGGAATGTTCATATGGGTTTGTAGGCCACTTTCAGGTGGACAAACACCAGCAGGTTTGGTGTCAGTTTCATCACTGACTTGTTCTTGGTCTACCTCATCAAGCTCTTTGTAAAACTCTGAAAGCTCCTTTTCGATGGATGGCTCGGGACGGCATGCAGGTCCAATAAACGCAGAACTAGTGACACCCAACTCTTTAATGATTCGCTCCCTGTCGATTTGGCTTGTGGGACATCTTTCTTTAGCATTACAGTCTGTTTGTGTTGAAGGATCCAGTTGTTGGCCATCTGGATACACATCATGTAGAGTCTTTAAATGTCTTCCATCAGGTAGATTAATCTTCTGGTTACTGGATGATTTATACACTGGTGATGGGGTTTTATAGGGTTCGTCTACATTTCCACCATTGGGTGGAGAAGTAGATTCCTTGGCATTCACATTTGGCATCTATAAAAGATAATAAAACCGAATGGTTACATATAAAATCACAGTAATATTTAAACTCATAGAGTAGTTATGTATTTTACAAAGAGGAATGCATTTGTATAACGTTAGCACGTCGTAAGATGATGAAGGTTTCTGTTTGACTGCTTTACAACTATAATTAACAGTTTTAATAAAGCCTAATTCATTAATATACATGAGGAGTTTCGGTAAACAATGAGGTATGCTAACTGTTATGTTACACGTTTCGGGTTTTATGTAAGTTATTATACAGACTAGATCGTTTAAATTACGACAAAGGTAATTATGTTTTACCTGACGTGTGAAAAGCTTGTAAACAAAACAAAACGTTCTGGTTAATTAAATGAATTGATGATGATCGCCATTTCTCAAAGCAGCGTAACGTTAGCAGAGGGAAGCTAGCTGACAAAACGAGCAACACAACAGACAGTAAGTAATACATTTCAAAATAAAAGTTCATAGTTAAAAGATAAATAATAATAATAATCATAACAAATAAAATAGTTTTACATTCATCAAATTTTTTTAATATTAATTATTAATTATATTTATGTTATTTGATTTAGTTAATGTTTTTCCAGGATTCTTTGATAAACTGTTTATTTAAGCATTTATATAAAATCAAATATTTTTTCAGATGATAGCTTGTGTTTAATTAGAATTAATCCATATAATAATTTAGAGTAGTTTAATGCTTAATTTTGTCAGGCATATGTATAACGAGAGTTATTTGATGACAAATCAAATATATAAATAGAAAAATTGTCATTTTAAATCTTGATAATTGGCCATTATCCTATTTTTAATTATTAATTTATTTGTCATAATGAAGTTTTTACTTATTTAAAATGTTATAAAATGTAATGTGATCACTTATTCAATGTTGTACATACATACTACAGGTCAGAAAAAAAACTACTGTATGTTGTTTCATTTATACATAAATATATGCTGAATGACAAAGGAGCATTATTTCTCCTATATACCATCATTCATTCATTCATTCATTCATTCATTCATTTTCTTTCAGCTTAGTCCCTTTATTAATCAGGGGTTGCCACAGCGAAATGAACCGCCAACTTCTCCAGCATATGTTTTTACGCAGCGGATGCCCTTCCAGCTGCAACCCAGTACTGAGAAACATCCATACACTCTCATTCACACACAAACACTACGGCCAAATTAGTTTACCCGCATTTAATATGCTCTCAACGTATAAAAAAGCAACACTTGCACATTTGAATTGATTCAGACACTAAAAGACTTTTGAACAGTAGTCTACAGTAGGCCTATGCGAAATAGCCAATATTCCCCCTTATATGTGCATATTTAAGTATACTTCCATGATACGGTCAACAAAAAAACCATACACATTTCCTTTAAACCAGTAGTGAAAACTCAGCGTGCTCCTAACCACAAAGTGTGTCAGACACCACTCACATCCTCTTCTGTCAAATAATATGAACTTTGATTCACTGACCTACATCACTGCCAAAACCAGATTTGTTTTGAAAAATGACCTATACAAATCTGCACAAAAGAAATAGGGAGAGAGAAGAGGAATATTTTAACCCTCTAGTCAATGCAGAGATGACTGGTAAACCACTGCAACTAAACAATAGCTATATACTGGCCACTTTATTAGGTATACATTTTAACAAACCAATTACTTACTGCAAATAAATCCATTTGTCTACACCAGAGGTGCCCAAACTCAGTCCTGGAGGGTGATTGTCCTGCAAAGTTTAGTTTTAACCTCAATCAGACACGCCTGGGCTAGCTAATCAAGGTCTTACTACAGTAGGCTTTCTAGAAACATCCATGCAGGTGTATTGAGGCAAGTTGGAGCTGAAATCTGCAGGACACTGGCCCTCCAGGACTGAGTTTGGACATCCCTGGTCTACACTCATGTCTTGTTTTACTAGACAAGTAAATGAACATATTGTGCTATGTGGAATAAAAACAAAACGTATAGCTAAGTACTGAGGAAATATAGCCTATTTTAACTCAGCTGAAATCGAATTGATTGTGTAAAGTCAGAAATCCTTTGTCTATTAAACTAGCACCGCCAATAGGGTAAACACACACATAGCAAAATATCTCTGGCCCACACAATCAGCTTTTACTTAGCCCACATGCTGCAGTGAATTACGATACATGACTGGACCAAGTCTGGTTTCAAGGGCCAAACACAGACCATATCTGGGCCAAGTCTCAGCCAAGTTAATAACCCATAACTGAACCTGAACTAGGCCAGATATGTTGGTGTGTCACAACTGCAATTAAGTTAATAAACATATGCATATTATATGTGTGCATATACATTAGATTAGTCCGTACTGAAGCTAAATCTGGAGCTCATCTAACATTGCGCTTTAGGTGTGCAATGGGCGTTCTTTTTCTCGAAGCTACCTGATTGGTAGAATTTTGTTTCCTTTATTTGAAAAATACCACAAATTTATTTTAAATCTGGGTCAAGATAGGCCAAACTTACATGACCCACATATAAATTAAAAACATCTGGGCTGAATATTACATTTTACATCTGACCCAAGTATTGTGTGCCACCTTAAAGATGGTGCCACCTCTGCCAAGCCAAGACCATTGTTGCGTCCCAATCCGCATACTATCCGTCCTAAATAGTATGTGAAAATAGAATTAGTATGTCCCAAATCGTAGTATGTTGAAAACAGTATGCCAAAAATTCCCGGATGATTTATTATTTCCGGTCAAAATTTTAAGTGTAGAAGCGTACATACTCTAACCGCTGACATTAAATGTATTTCCAATCTGCTATGTAATGGGGGGAAAAAAGAAGAACGTGTTCATCAGACGCTGGATTCGAACCGGTTTCATGATCGATCGCCTCAAAACATGTTATCATGCGCTTTACGAGCTCCGCCACTCTCACCTGCTGTCTATCGCGCTCTTTAGTTATGTTGTCTCTGTCAATCAAACTTCGCTGGCGGGAAGCACTTAACTAGCTTATTCCAACGAGGTGCGCTATTTGCACTTAGCCCATTGGTTAATCCGGCCCTGCCAATCGCAGATGTCTTTGGCTAAAAGGGAGCTGAATGGAGTGACGACCTTATTAAAAAAGCAGTTCTCATGTTATATCAGGTAAGTTCACGCTATGCTGAATCATACACATTACTCATTTTTGATTGCAGCAATGATTTCGGCAAAAACAGTTAAATATGATTAATTAAACTGCAAACACTGAATGCTTAGAATGAAATGTAAAAGTGTAAGTTCACATACCCTGCCATACAGGTGCAGTTCGCTGTCAGAACGCAGCTGTTTTGCTTGTTGATGATTACTCAGGCCTTGTACAGTCCCGTCTTCTTTCCTTGTCTTTGGCTAGGGAGAACCTCGGTTTTTAGCACTACATAGTTTTGAATCTGGTAATCAGGGAACATTATTTCTTGCACATGACCACACAGAATAAAATTGTAGCCATTCAAAGACTTGTAGGCCTTTATCTTCTCTCTTGTAAAATCACTTGGAGTTTTAATGAGATAGTTGTATATTTCGTGCTGGATGCTTGGCCATTTCGTCTTAGAGTGCTATCGCAATAGGACCTGTCAGACAAACGCCGATCACTTTAACGTTAATTTTGCAGAATAACTGTGCTTATCACTGGGTGACAAGCTGTTATAATACGCTGAAAGCATTATGTAAATAATATATATAATATGTAATCAATATAACTTATCTCTAATACAATAACAAACTCTGTACCGCATCGCATGTCATTCCCTCGCTGTAAATGCTAGCACTCCCAGTATTTAATTTTTTTTTTGCAACCTCGATGCGCACGTATCCTAAATGTTTACAAATCAGTAATTTGCCTATAGTGCATGTCTTTGGACTGTGGGGGAAACCGGAGCACCCAACCCACACAAATACGGAGAGAACATACAAACTTCACACAGAAATGCCAACTGACCCAGCTGGGACTCGAACCAGCGACCTTCTTGCTGACCTTCACCGTGTCGGTCAGTAACTTTTTTTAAAAAGCAATGTAAAAAGAGGCTCTTGTTTGTGATAAAGTATGGAATCAACGTTTTTCTTTGTATCTGTCAAAATAGTACAAGATTATCATCCTTATACAATACAACATATGCAACATCAAATAAGGGTTACCACAGAAGTAATCTAAATGTAATCCAAAAGTAGTCAGATTACATTATCATGAATGTGTAATCTAAGAGATTATATTACTGGCTACAAATGTCATGTAATCTGTAATCAGTAACTGATTACAATTCATAAGTAATCTATTAACACAATTGATTCACACAATTGAATATTTACACATCTATGATGCAAATCTCCATTCCAGCACATCCCAAAAGTACCCTACAGGTCGGAGATCTGATGATTGTGGAGGACATTTGAGTTTAGTGAACCCAGTTTGATATCATTTGAGCTTTATGGTTTGTTTTCCTCTAAATCCCCCGTCTTTGCTCCCAGCAGGGTATGTTTTTCACAGTAAACCACGCACACACTGTACACAAACATATGTGGGTTTTGACTAAAATCGTCTGTAAACACTGGAGGCGGACAAACATCGCCACTTGTTGAATAACTCAGAGCAGCCTTTTTAGTTGTTTCACTGCCAAAAGCATTTAGTCTAGTCATAGATACCATCAACTGGGTCAGATGCTCGGAAAAGAGAGCAATAACAAACATGTGTCCATAATTTGTCCCAAAAACATGAAGGAGTTTATGGTTTGCATGGGTTTATTAGTCATGATAAAAGAGACAAACATTTAGATACCAAACTGTAATTCCACCAGTATTCCTTTTTACTTTGAATGATATAAAAAATTAAAATGATCATTGTTATGCAAAATTTAATAATAAAAGTAGGTCAAAGATGAAAGTGGTTTTCAAGGGAATAGTCATGTAATAAAGTTTCATGTTTCTGTGTGTGTCCTGTTTATTTTTTATGCATAAAAACATACATTTCACCACGATTTACTGAAGCCATCCATTAAAATGGCATTGTGTAACAATAGTTTATACACTACCTGACAAAAGTATTGTCGCTTATTCAAGTTTTAGGAATAATAAATAATAACTTGACTTCTAGTTGATCATTTGGTATCAGATGTGGCTTATATGAAAGGCAAAGGCCTCTAGATTACGCTTATTTGACCACAATAAAATATGATCATGCCTTTTATTTTTAACTATTTAATTAGGACAGTAAGGTCTGACTTTGCTTAAACAAAAGTCTTGTCACTTAACAGAAATAATGTACAGTATAGAATATAAAGTCATGGTGCAGTGGAAAAAGAGTTAATATTGTGTCTGACTCCCATGAGCTTGGAGGACAGCATCCATACATCTCTGCAATAACTCAAATAACTTATTAATAGTCATCTGAAATGGCAAAGAAAGCGTTCTTGCAGGACTCCCAGAGTTCATCAAGATTCTTTGGATTCATCTTCAATGCCTCCTCCATCTTACCCCAGACATGCTCAATAATGTTCATGTCTGGTGACTGGGCTGGCCAATCCTGAAGCACCTAGACCTTCTTTGCTTTCAGGAACTTTAATGTGGAGGCTGAAGTATGAGAAGGAGCGCTATCCTGCTGAAAAATTTGCCCTCTCCTGTGGTTTGTAATGTAATGGGCAGCACAAATGTCTTGATACCTCAGGCTGTTTAAGTTTCCATCCACTCTGCAGATCTGTCGCACGCCCCCATACTGAATGTAACCCCAAACCATGATTTTTCCTTCACCAAACTTGACTGATTTTCATGAGAATCTTGGGTCCATGCGGGTTTCAATAGGTCTTCTGCAGTATTTGTGATGATTCATCTGAAAATTCTCCCGTCTGCCACTTTTCCAAATGATCAACTAGAAGTCAAGGTATTATTTGTTGCTCTTAAAACTGGGATCAACGACAAGACTTTTGTCAGGTGGTGTATACACGATAAATGTTTTAAGGCATATTTATTACAAGAACCATGTCATGAAATATTAAAAGATTCTATTCAAGGATCAGAATACTAATGAATTTTCATTTTTAATGTTTTCATGTTATAATAGTTGAAAACGTGAGATTTAGTATTATAAAAGTTGTATATTTTAATAAATAAAAGGGTCAGAATTATGTTAATACACTGGATGATGATGAAAAATTACCCATATTTTATCTCATATTTTCAAAGTTCTCTAAAACATTAAAGAAGACATTTTACTTTCATTTAATATATGTCCAATAAATAATATAAAATCCCTTTTGCAAATTTATTTTGATGCAAACCCCCAAAATGTGACATCTTGTCAAAGTATGTTTGTTATTTTGCTACAAATTATGTAACGTAATCTGAATGTAATCAATGTAATCTGACTTCTTTTGGATTACATTTAGATTACTTTTGTGGTTACTCTTATTTGAGTAGAGATATTTATTGAATTACGCATCCTCTATCGTTCATTAACTATTCTAAATTGACTGATTATTCAGTGTATTCATTCACTTTTCCATAAACACGGCTCAAAATAAATAATGTTCATTTACATTCATAAGACAAATGCATCCTAATAACTCACGCCAAACATTTTCAAACGTTGTATTAATTTATTAACAGTGGTTTTTTGGTTTTCTCATAACACAGTTTTTCAGTTCAATCACTTTCTTCGTCTCCCATTGGATGCATATACAGAATTTAATGCTACCAAAATGCTACTATGATTCCAGAATCATAGTCTATAAATATATATAAACAACAAAATCATGGAGACTCTCTACTGATTTACCAGCTCAGTAGTTGAAAGCACATAAAAATGGGTCGCACTTTATTTTACCCAACTGTTTCATTTGAAGGCGGCACGGTGGCTCAGTGATTAGCACTGTCGCCTTACAGCAAGAAGGTCGCTGGTTCGAGGCCTGGCTGTGTTAGTGGCATTTCAGTGTGGAGTTTGCATGTTCTCCTCAAGTTCGTGTGGGTTTCCTCCGGGTGCTCTGGTTTCCCCCACAGTCCAAAGACATGCACTATAGGTGAATTGAATAAACTAAATTGGCCGTAGTATAAGATTATGTGTGAATGTGAGAGTGTATGGATGTTTCCCAGTACTGGGTTGCGTAAAACATATGCCGAAATTGTTGGCTGTGGCAACCCCTGATAAATAAAGAGACTAAGCTGAAGGAAAATAAATGAATGAATGTTTCATATGAACTTATCATAGTTTTTACATATATTGGGTAATAACTTGGTCTATTTCTAAACCTACCCCTGACCTTTACCCATGCAGTTACCTTATATAACCCAGGACTTTCTAATTACACATTAAGTACTGTAAAATAAAGTGCAACCTAAAATTGAATGTTAATTTACACAGAATTTAATAACAGTTGTAAGTACTCAGCAGTTGAGTATGGAGTTTGCCCTCATGATGCGAACGACTTTCCTTGCGCTGTAACTGTACTCAAACTGAGTATGTTCATGATACAAATACAAGTATCCTGTTAAAAAAATACAAACAGTTATTATCATTCAAGGATTCATGGATTGGAGACTGCATTAAAGGGATAGTTCACCCAAAAATGAACATTTACTCACCATCTAAAGTGGTTCTTTCATATGTTGAACAAAAAAGAAGATATTTTAAAGAATGTTGAAAACTGGTGGCCATTGACTTCTAAAGTACACTTAAGAAATTACTTTTGCTGCTTGCTCAAAGTATTTATTTAATATTAGTTGAAACAACACAATTCTTATGTTTTTGGGAAGACAAAATTGTTTTATGTTCAATCTACTTAAATTTATAAAAACAATTAAGTTAACTTGTTAATTTGTTTTAGGACAACATGACGGAATTGTGTGAAACCCAGCATTTTGTACAGTGGAGGAAAAATACCTATTGATGTCAATGGCTGCTGATTTGCAACATTTTTCAAAATATCTTTTTTAAAAACTTTTTTTTTAATAGTGGGAAGAGAAATAATTGTCATTTCAATTTAGGATAAAATAAAGCTAAATTAATAAAATAAAAATAAATAAAAAAGGCAAGAATAATTGATGTAATTTTATAAATAAGTAGGTCAAAGATCAAAATGGGTTTTATGCATTAAATAATCATGTAATATACAGCTTTAGGTTTTAATTTTATTTATTTTTTTTCAATCCAAAAAATAATACTTTTAAACATGATTTACAGAAGACATCCATTAAAGTGCCATTCTGTAACACCAATGCATTTTGTCAGACATATTTAATACAAAGAATCATTAGATGAAATATTAAAAGATTCTATTTTTCTGTCAAAGTACAGCCCCAACATACTAATGAATTTAATGTTTTCATTTTAGAATCATTGAAAACATGAGATTTAGTATTAATCATAATGATTTGTATATTTTCTTTTGTGTTCAACAGAAATAAGGAATTCAAATAGATTTAGAACAAATGAATAAATGATGACAGAATTTTCACTTTCGGGGGAACTTTACAGTATAAGACAGTTACCGTAATGATAAGCGGCGGCGTCCACTTCATCTCCTATTCCAGGAAAGTCATCCTCAATAGATCGTGGGTATCCAGTGTCCATAGTGCCCGTCTGCTCATCATAACTGCAGATCAAATCACACATTAAAGCAATCTTTTGCAAAATTCTACACTCTCCGGACTTGCTGGATCCACCGAACACCAATATTTTAGCCATTTATAAAAGAAGAATCATCTGAGATTAGGATATAAACATTATAATCATGGTTTTCAGTAGTACACTGTGAAAAAATACATTAGTACAATTTGTTGTTCACTTTCGGCATCTGACAGAGCACTTGTTCTTTCTTTCTTTCTCTTTATTTCCACTGTTAGACATTTTATTGTATTTTTGCGGTAACTTACTGGCAGCACAGTAACTTACCTGTAAATGTGTTTTACAGTAGCAGGGCCCTACCACAATTTCATTTTACAGTGAAATAGCCTTACCTCAACTTCTTTTTAAGGTAAAATACTCTTTACTGCATTTTACTTTTACAGTATGACAGTTTTTACAATACTTTTATGATAACTTGTTTACATTTTATACTAGCAGTACAAATCCTTTATTTTTAGTATTTAATACTGAATTTAATGAATAAGCAAGGGACTCATTTTTTCATTAACTGTCTCATATTTGTCTTCATCTACAGTAGCAATACTTTGATTACAGTAGAATATCGTAATATGCAGTAAGTTGCTGTAAAAGTTTTTAAATGATCCACAATGCAGTGCATATTGCAGTAGTGAACTGTAAAGAATGTATGTGGTATTTTTCTGGCAGTTTTTGCAGTAAATAACTGTAAAATTGCGACAAAGTCAAACAGTGTATAAAACACTTTCACACAACTACCAATTGATCCAAAGTGCTGTACAATCAAGAAGAAGCAAGAGGAATAAGAGTCCAAGCAACAACAACAAAAAAAAAACACAAGGCAGCTACTGACATAACAACCACTGACATAACAATAAATAAAAAACACAATACAGCTAACAAACAAGACAAAACAGGCAACATTAGCTTTTGCCAGAATATGCTAATCATGCATAAAATAGAAATACATCAACTATAAAAAATAAATTCTATAAAATTGTAACATACCTCCAGTATTCTTCATCTACGAACAGCAGAGTTTTGCCCGTATCTCTAATGTTGACAGCCGCATCTATTTTGCGGACCGTTTTCGGGAGACCAAGTTTGTGGATGTATTTTGGGTAGCCGTCAACAAGAGTGTAGCCATTGAGAGCCCACATTTTGATACCTGTAATATGTTTCAATCATAAACATATTTGAGTCAACCAAACAGGGAATGGGTAACACTTTACAATACATGAATAATGATGTACAAATATATAAGGTAAACGTTACTTTAATATGGACTAATGATGAGTTAAGATATGAGCTAATGAAGAACAAACTTTAACTACAACATGAGTTCATGTGTGAATAATGGCTACCTTAATTACTTGCTAGTACATGTTTGTTAAGTACATGGGAGTTAACACTTTAGTTTAAGCTAAACGTAACCAGCATGAACTCATGAGCTATTAATGTAGCTTAATGGCATGAGTCATGACTTTACTTGGAGGGGCACATTATTATTAACTCACTCTTAGCTACTTATGAACTCCTGTGTTTGAACTGTTCATTTTGATGTAGACAGAACACTTTTCTATTGTTTTTCAATGTAAACATGTGCATATACAACGGTATCTCATGGCAATTCGTAACGTTTTTAATTTATCGGCCAATTTGTATCAAATCGTATGATCTCATTTGTACAATTTAGTACGATTTGCTTCTCCTCCAATGACGGTTGGGTTAGGGGTGGGGTTGGGTGCCACGCCTCTTTTTAAAAATCGTACATTTTCATACGACTGAACTCATGCAAATTTGTAGAAATTAGCGACTAAATTGACAAAATGTAAAACAGTTTCCTCATGAGATCAGGCTCACACTGTGAGATTTCAGCAACGATTCTGTCATCTGAGACAAATTTAGGAAATCCTAAAAGATTCCTGAAATCCTAGGCTAAAATCTTTGATCTTTAATCGTTGGTTTGACATGTTCACTGACAGCCGCTTAATGCCTGTTGCGATCAGATTTTTCCTCCGATGAAGTTCTGACAGTGTCGGAAAATTTCAGTCCCTTTCCTGCTGTGTGACAACAGCTGCGATGAGTGTCAATCCAGGAACCAATAGGAGCAGCGAATTTGATGACGCGATTCATGCGACAATTCAAATGACCGCGGGGAAATGTCAAAACAGTTTTTTCTTCCTGGTTTTATTATTGAGACACATCGTGTGCAAAATTGCCGCTACAGTTTGTTTACGTTTGCTGTGAGGAATCATTTCAGAACGCGGGATAGTGAAAGTGTCACGGGTGGATGACGTCAAACTTCGGGGGCATTTTCTTTCGTGTTTGGAGAGTCTTCATTGTCGTTCAGTCTGACTTTATGACAGCTGAGATCTTACACTGTGGCATGGGAGCCATGTTCATGCAGCCGGCCTTTAGAATGAGTTAATGATAATGTGCCCCTCCAAGTAAAGTCATAATATAAAGATTTACACATTTATTTACGTTTAATTTACATGTTAGTACATCATTATTCATGGACTGTTATTGAAATGTATAGCTGTGTTGAAAAGTTGTTTATCTTAATCGAAACTGTTAAAAGATTTTATTGTAAATTAAATTTCAAAATGAAAGTTAAAAGTGTTAGTTGTAAATGCTCTAAATGATCACTGTCATTCGAAAATGTAAACGATCAATAATTAAAACAAAATAAAATACAAATGAACATTTCTCTCAAAACACAGATAATAACTTTGTAGCTGCACTCAAAAAAAAAAGTTTTATCCTGCTTGTTCAAACTACTTATTTAAAATGAACTGAAGCAACAAAATTCTTGCGATTTCGTTGGGACAACTTAATTTTTTATGTTCAATCCACTTACATTTGTTGAATCTCTAAAGTTAACTTAATCGATTTGTGTTGGGACAATATGAATGAATTGTGTGGAAACCTACATCTTTTACAGTGTGTAAGTGTGTTCAAGAAACAATTTTCAAACGATAAGCAATATAACAGCGTGATTAATAAATAAAACTCCAAACTGACCACTGAATATGATGACCACATCTCTCTCTGGATTCTCATAGGCAGCATCTACTTTGTTTGGTATTTCAGGCCAGGTGTTTTTAATGGGGGTTTGTTCAGGTTCAGGCATATTTGGATGCAGCCGCCAGTAAAACCTGTCAATAACACAAAAAATAACCATATTACACTCAAGATTTGTGCTGCTTGTTCAAACAACTTATTTAAAATGAGCTGAAACGTCACAATTTTGGAGATTTTTTGGGGACAACTTAATGGTTTTATGTTTAATCCATTTAAATTTGTAAAAAAAAAAACACACTTAAGTTAATTTAATCAGTTTGTTTAGGGACAACATGAAGAAATTGTGTGGAACCCAGCATTTTTTACAATGTAGGATATAATAATACACTGTAAAAAATGCTGGGTTCCACTCAAATGATTTGTTTTAGAGCAACATTAAAGGAATTAAGTTAACTTATTAGTTTTTACTAATTTAAGTGGATTGAACATAAAACAGTAAAGTTGTCCACAAAAAAACCCTAAAAGAATTGTGTTGTTTCAACTCATTTTAAATAAGTAGTAGCAAACGTCATTTTCTGAGTGTACGCTGTTAGCAATTTTATGTATAATCTACAGTAACTTATTGGCAGCAGTTCGCTAGTAACTTACTGTAAAATTAATTACAGCAAAAGGACTGTATTTACATTTACAGCACCATTTATCTTGCTGCATATGTGTTTACAGAATTGTACGTATATCTTTACTGTAAAATATACAGTAATTCTCACATTGCAACTTTAACAGCAGTAACATGCCGCATACCTGTCCTACAGTAAAATACAGTTCATATTACAGGTAAATACTGTGTCATTTACACTAATCGTTAACAGTGTACATATGTCATATAGAATTCAAAACTGTGTAGAGCAGTGAAATGTAGACAAATTTTTACCTGTCTTTGAAAATAACAGTCTCTCCACGTAGTTCAGTGATGGCATCGAAACTCAGTTCAGGGTCACATTTCTCTGGAGCAATCGGTTTGGGCATGAATTTTTTATGGTCTGGGTTTTCGCCTTTTAATTCACACAAATGGTTAATTCAGGATTGTGAAGACTGATAAAGTTATCTGTGGGTCAGAATGGTGTATTGCTCACCGTAGAGAGACTGAATACCCTCGATGTCATCTTCAGACAGAGGGAAACCTTTGGCGTAGGAGTAAACCGGGTACATCAGGGATCCGGGGTCAGACGAATGAGCCATACCGAGAGCATGACCAAACTCATGAGCCGCAACCAGGAAGAGATTAAACGCTGCAAACAACAGGATAAAAGCAATGATATAGTTGTAGGTAAATAAAATGAAATATGTAAAAGTAAAATAAAAAACTAACAAAAAATTCACGTTAAAAACATCTATTTAATATCCACTTTATAACTTTAATCGGTAAAATTTCACTTGAGAAATATTTGAAAAAGAATAATATTTGCACAGGAGGGCTAATAATTTTGCCCTCAACTGTATATTTCTTCGTGTGTGTGTACAGGTTTATAAAGACACAAAATAGTATAATAGCATGTAATTGTATTCTATTATTTGCGTTTATGAGGACATGTGTTATGTCCTCATAATTCAAAATGCTCAAAAATCATACATGTGGTCTTTTGACATTCAAAATTTGCTAGGTTTCTTGTGAGGGTTGGGTTTAGGGGTAGGGGTCCTCGTAAACCATGTACATGAATGAACGTGTGTATGTTTTGGTTATGTTTTGTACCGTGATAGTCTTCAGTCCATGTTTCATCCTCGTCAAAGTGTGTATCACCACCAATGCCGATTCCCGGAGGATACGCATGAGCAAGAAGCCCTTCAGGTCCATCAAACGGGTTGAAGTCTCCATGTTCTGCCATTCACATATACAAAAACGCAAGAGGATTTGAAGAAAAGATGAATACCCTGCATTAAATCCTGCATAAATAACACAAATGGTGGTACCTTTTGTTCCAAAGCTGATCATGATGTCGGCAGTTCCATCATACGTTTTCTTAAATCTCAGCGGGGTCACTTTGCTCCAGACATTCAGTGCGTTTCTTACGGCTCTGTCCACAACCTTCTTCTTCAGATCAGGAGTATAGTTCATAATCCTGTCAATATAATGAACAATATATTGGTTGCTTTATCGATATGTTTGTTTTAAATATGATAATTATCGGTGAATTATTGCTAAAAAAAAAAAGTTTGGGTTTTTAAATAGAATCAATTGAGCACTGTATTTGTTTGTGTTTTGATTTCGTAAATTAGAGTTATAAAGAAGATTTATATATTTATTGCATTAATTGCATTTTAATACAATTAATGAAGGCAGATCCCTGTCTGAATGAATCTGTGTTCTGAACGAATCAAATGAATACATGAGTAAATGAATCACTCATTAAACATTTACCACCCCCTACTTGCAGTTTTAGTTTCTTATTTAGCGGATTATGTCTTTGAACAAAAGTATTTCAATTTAATCATTCATTCATTTTCTTTTCGGCTTAGTCCCTTTATTAATCTGGGGTCACCACAGCGGAATGAACCGCCAACTTATCCAGCATTTGTTTTATGCAGCAGATGCCCTTCCAGGAGGAAGGAGGAAACCTCCCATGAGAAAAACCCACGCGAACACGGGGAGAACATGCAAACTCCACACAGAAATGCCAACTGACCGAGCCGGGGCTCAAACCAGCAACCTTCTTGCTGTGAGGCGATTGTGCTACCCACTGTGCCACCGTAACGCCCCTCAGTTTAATAAAAAAAAAATTATAATATTAAATTAAATTACATTTTAAAATAAAATAAAATACATATATAAAGGGATACTTTATTACTCTAGAATCTACTCTTTTACTCTATACTCTAAATCTTTTTCTTTTATGCAATATAAATCCTTATTAAACTAAACAAAAAATGTAATAAAAAAGAAAATTATAAATAAATAAAAACATAAAAATAAATAAATAAATAAAACTGATACTTAACCAAAATGAAAAATCTTTTACTTACATTTGTGTTGTTTTAAACCTGTATGATTTTTTTTGCAATATAAATTTTTATTATATTAAACAAAAAAATTTAATTAAAAAGTAAATTATAAATAAATAAAAATCTAAAAATAAATAAATAAATAAATAAATAAATAAAATTGATATTTAACCAAAATGAAAAATATTTTACTTACATTTGTTCCGTTTCAAACCTGCATGATTTTTTTTCTATACTATTATATAAATGTTTTTGAAGAATTATGTTAATCAAACAGTTTTAAAGCCGCAATAAGGGGTCTGTAAATATATCTAAGCACCAATTTACATGTAACATCTAAAAAAAGCATGGCCATTGCAGCCTAAATTAAATTCTTGAATTAAAATAATTATTTATAAACCTACTTTTTGATGTCTTTTTTATGCTTTTAACACAATAATAACATAAAAAAAAATTTCCCAGCTAAATATCATATAAACTTATTTCAATCAACTAATCGCTACATCATGGAATAAATTAGATTTTAGATTAGACTTTAATCGATGCATTGCAAAAATAGTCAAGACAACATATGTTTTTAGTCAATTGTAACTCAATATTAAACTAAGTTAATTATGTTCTAATGTTTTAAGTCAATTTAATATAGACTCAAATGAATAAATAATATACATATAAGGTTAATTTATAATATATATATATATAGGTTAATTTGATTCAGCTTAAAAATTGAAGGCAACCAGTAATTTTTTTTTTACAGTGTGAAAAGTCTTATAGTATAAACACAAACCTGAAGGTCACGTTTGTGGTTTTCCATTTAAGATCTCGAGGAAAGTGATTATATTCAGCCACATCTGGAACTCCGCAGCGAGCCATTTTCATCAGCTCCACAGTGTTGTCATCCAGCTTTCCGGTCACTTCCAGATTAAAAAACTCCTGCATCTCTCTGATCTTCTGCTGCATGGGATCAGACGACTTTCCCGGTTGCTGAAGACCAGCCGGCATGCCATAAAACCTTTGAAGATATTTCTAAGACAGAAAAAAACTATTATTGTTAAATTTAAACATGCAAATCAACAAACAAAATCCTTAAAAAAAGCTCTTCTTACCTTAGCTAACAAAGCTTTGTCTTTCTCCTCAGTTGAAATGGGTTTTGCTGAACTATATGCAGCGATCACCAATAGTAGCAGAGTTTTGAGCTCCATGTTGGCCGTATGATGTTGTGCTGGGTCTGAAAGGCATTTTTATAGAGCTTCGTCCTGTCAAAAATTGTTTGTGATTCATGTAAAAAGTACCTTGGGCAATCTGCCACTTCCTCTAAACGCGCAGCCAGCAGAATGTGGTTAAAATCTACTTTTAGGACACCTGAGTGAGAAATGAAGTCACTGCTACTGCGCTCAGACTGATTTGTTGACTCATTTTGGTGATTTTAACATTTTGACATGCATGACTATTGTTTTTGTTTTGGTCATTTTAGAGTCTGGTGTGCAACAAGCCAAAAAGATTTAAAAATACGAGAGAAATCTATTTCTGAAATTCATATCCAGGTGACTATTTTTTTCTTCCAGACTGCCGGGTAGGATTATGAATCATAGCCATTGGGTTTTGACCTGGCATATGACTTATAAACCTGTATGCACACATTAAAGAGGAATTATGGCGAAAATTTTGCAGCGAATATAGCAAGTACACAGACAAGATTTTGTCAAAACATTCTTTATTACACAATTTCCATTAAATGCTTAGAAAAATTACCCATAGCTTGACAAAAAAAATAAATAAATAAAATAAAACCTAAAAAACATGTTTGTTTGTTTTTTTGATTTCCTACCAAACCATACAGTAGTTTAGAGGGATGTTTTTTCACCCAAAAATAAAATTACGTACTACTGCCCCTCAATAATTGACATCCATAGTAGGAAAGGCAAATACTATGGTAGTAAATGGTTACAGGTTTCCAACCTTTTTCAAAAATAGCTTATTTTGGGTTGAACAGAAGAAAACAGCTTTTCAGTTGAAGGTGAACTATTTACCTGCTATATAAATACACCAGAAAACCATGGTTAATTCAATTTCAATTTAAGGACACTCATGCATCCGACAGTTATGTGATGGATTGTGTATATGCTAAAAAGATAAGACTTTAATCTAGTTTTGAACTGAGAGAGTGTGGCTGCGTCCGAAACCGCCTACTACTCAGTAGGTACTGCGTTTGATTTTAAACGTACTACTCGGCTGTTAGAAAAGTACTTTCTATACAGTATGAATGGAAGAAGTATGAATGGAATTCGGACGTACTACATCCGCCATTTTGTCATGGTCACGTGACCTACCTGCGTCAGTTGCGTCGCTTCACTTCCATTCATGAATTCTCTCGCGGGGCATCATGGGATAGCGCAGCGTGCATGGGATGCGCACTTCAGAATCTCGCCGGAAGTAGTAAGTCATCCGGGTACTTCTCGCATACTGATTTTCGAATTCTATGAATTCGGACATACTACTTGGCTCGCATACTGATTTTAGCGTACTGTATAGTATGGAAGTATGCGGTTTCGGACGCAGCCTGTGTCTGACCCTCGGACATTATTAGGAAGGCTGTTTCAGAATTTAGGAGCCATATATGAGATGGCTCAACCTCCTTTAGTGGACTTTGCTATTCTGTGTACTACCAGAAGTTTTGAGATCTTAAATAGCGTGTTGGATTGTAGCTAGACAGAAGGTTGGTTAGATAAACAGGAGCTTGACTATTTAAAGCTTTATAGGTTAAGAACAATACGTTTTTTTAAATGTCACCGCTATTACTACAATGAAACTATGGTTCTTTTTTTGTAAGGGTGCTAATGGCTTATCAAAACGAATGACAAGATAAAATACTGATGGAAATAGATGAATAACATTTAGTGACAAATTTTAATTCTATTTAGGACATTTTTAATGTAGCAAAAGTGATAGTAGCAATGCTTATTTTATGGCACATTACAAAGGATTTGTATTCTTGAAAAGACTATATTCAGATTTTCTGATAATTCAGTTTTACCATCATTGGAATAATTTGCATTATAAATATTATGAAATAGAAAAAGTTTTTCGAATTGTAATAAATTTCACAATATTTGTATTTTTATTTTTTGAGATCAGTAGGCTGACATATTTTGAACTGAAACTGACTATTAAGTGGAAGTGGGGTTTTATTTTTGTACATACATTCAACTCCATGCAGAAATTCCAACTGACCAAGCCGAGGCTCAAACCAGTGACCTTCTTGCTGTAAGGCGATCGTGTTAACCAGTGCGCCACCGCATCACCCTTTAAGACTAACAATGTGTGTACATTTATTTTTTGATTTTTTACAGACTTTAAACCTGACTGACCCCAGATTTCTGAATGGTAAAGTGTGATCAAAAACAGCCCTGTATGTTTTGCAGAGCTGTTAGGGACTTTTTCGGAGCTCTGCAGCGTCATCACATGAAAAACAGTCAATCTGCTGGTTTTGTGGTCCAGCATGTACCCATTTAAAAGAATACAAAAACAGTTTTATGAATTACTGTGTATTCTTCATTTAATATGTTGGTCTCTAAACTTGTTTTTTTATAGCTACATGAACTTGTATTATGTCCAAAGAGCAATATATTTCCAGGACCACAAGTGCGGGCATGTCCTGTTAATGGCAGCTGTCACCCATTTAACACAGTATAATGGAGAGACAGAATTCTTGAAATGTGACTTCTCTACACCACACCTACATAAAATACACACATTATTAGGCAGACGAGTGTCTAGATGTCTGATAACACTGATTTAGTAAGTATCACTGTTAAAAACACGGTGCACACACACACACAAATACCCACTGGTTTCACACTGCACAATGTTTTCAAAGTAGTTGTTTTTTTACAATTATAGGTGATTAGGAAGATATGTAAAAAAAACTGTACGGGTGGCATTTTCTCTGTACATTTTATCATCCGTCTTTCAGCTATAAAAGAGAATAACATCTTAGGCAAAAAATTAAACAATCAAACAAACAGTTTGCCCCCACGCCGATGAACAAAATCTGAAAACAACAAGAACTGCAAGAGGAAGAAGCTATTTTGATCAAAAATTAAGAGGGAGATTATGTGGGAAAAATATGTGCATGGATAAATCATTTCATCTGTAATAAATAGTGCAAAATTTCTTTAAAAATAATTTAAAACACACAATATTTTCTTCTTCTTTATATAATAACCGTCCACCCAATTTTTAGCATTCACCCAAAATATCAACAGTCAAAATAATAATAATCATAATAATAATAATAAATATATATTACAATAAACTACAATATATAATATATATACACTTACAGTAAATCATTTTTACATTAGATTAATCACAAATGATGACATTTAAATTGGGGCAAAAATTTTTAAGGTGTCTTTGTTACAGTGTATCTATTCCTTTAACTACTCAGCAAACTATACTTACTATCAGGGGCGGATTTAACCAATAAGCAAGGTAAGCGGCCACTTAGGGCCCCAGGAAATCTGGGGGCCCCCAATAAATATCTAGAAGTATAAATATATAAACTATATATAACAGTTTTCTACCGTATTTTGTATGGCAAGAGTTAAAGATTTTTTGAAATACAATTTTAATGTAATTAAATATTATTTAATATACAATCGAATATAATATTATTATAATAATAATATTACAAAATAAAATATCCATCATGGAGCAGTCTAGTAGTCAAATTTAATTTTAATTTTATATTTATTTATTTTATTTGTAAATTCATTTTGAGAAAACCAATCATTTAAAATATAGAGATTGCATTAATTTAAAATGTCGAAAAGAAGATTGAGTCATATTAAAAAAAAAACAGCAATATAAATAAACATTAAATAAATATAAAAAGGGGCGACGCGGTGGTGCAGTGGGTAGTGCTGTCGCCTTACAGCAAGAAGGTCGCTGGTTCGAGCCTCGGCAGGGTCAGTTGGCATTTCTGTGTGGATTTTGCATGTTCTCACCGTGTTCGCGTGGGTTACCGGTGGGTGCTCTGGTTTCCCCCACAAGTCAAAAGACATGTGGTACAGGTGAATTGGTTAAGCTAAAATTGTCCGTAGTGTATGGTTCTGAAGTGTATGGGTGTACCCCAGTGATGGGTTGCAGCTGGAAGGGCATCTGCTGCGTAAAACATAAGCTGGATAAGTTGGTGGTTCATTCCGCTGTGGCGACCCCAGATTAATAAAGGGACTAAGCTGAAAAGAAAATTAATGAATAAATAAATATAGAAAGTGTGCATTTCCAGACTTGGTCCCTACTGCTGGATTTGCTTATCTACTGGAATCCGCCCCTGCTTACTATATGGTTAGGACGAATGTAAGGTCCAGGGTTACTTGCGTAAGTTATGCAAGTTATGCATAATTAATTGTAATTACTATAGTAAGTACATGAAAAGTGTAGGACAACTTTGAATAGTGTTACCCTATATTGTTCATCTGTCTTTGTCTTTGTTCATCTGTTTTAGAAAGAAGCAAGTGGAGACATGTACAATAAAAACACTGACTTAAGAAAAAAGTGCTGTTGCAGTAGATGATGATGATGATGATGATGATGTCGTCTATGTAATTTAACTCTATCGTAACTGAAGGCCAAAACTTACACATGCTCTATTTCAGCTAGAAAGATGCAATGAACTCCTACACATACTGAAAATGTGATGAGATGATGAAATCCAAAAGCTAAGATCAGTTCCTTCTGTGGAAATACCCCTACTTCAGTAGGACCACACTCTTTCCCAAACAGGGCTGGGAAACACCAAGTTGACACCATACAAATAGTGCAGATGAACCCTAACTGTGGTGTTGCTGCATGTTGGCTCATGTCTGGCTCTATCTGGATCAAAAAACTGCATGTGAATACATCAAACGAAAGCCAACTGTTTCACGAGTGGGCGGTCTGCACCTTAGGTACACCTCTTCAACCGCTGGTTTACACAAATATCTAATCAACTAATCACATGGCAGCATCTCAACGCATTTAGGCATGTAGTCAAGAGACAATGTTCTGAAATTCAAACCGAGCATCAGAATGAGGAGAAAATGGCATTTAATAATTTTTTAGAAATAGGCTCATTTTACAATTCCCCTATAGATTTGAAATTTTTTTAATCCATTCAGTCATTGAGTCTGTTGGGAGCGCTTTAAGCTTAGCTTAGCTTAGCATAGATCATTGAATTGGATTGGACCATTAGCATCTCACTCAAAAATTTTATTAAAAAGTTTGGATAATTTTCCCATTTAAACCTTGACTCTTCTGTAGTTACACTGTGTACGAAAACCAACAGAAAATGAAAAGTTGCTATTTTCTAAGCTGATATGGCTAGGAACCATACTAGGAACCAAATAGTCTCCAGCACCAATACCTACATTTGCACCACCAGTTAGAATCTGCTGTAATCCTGCTGTATTTTCTTGCAATTAATCAAAAATAGGTACAACGTGCTCAAAAGTGACTTGAATGCAATTAATGTCAGAATTACGATTTGTCAATTCATAGGAACATCCCAGAAGACCTTAAATGCAGCATAAGAGACTTTGAACATGGCATGGTTGTTGGTATCAGGCTAGTCTGAGTATTTAAAAAACTGCTGATGTCTCTGGTGAAAACAAACTGTTTAAACCAGCTGGTTAGCTGGTTTCAGCTGGTCATTTCCCAGCCTGACAAGATAAGACCACCCTGGAAATGGCCAAAACCCCTCTAAAACCAGGCTGGTCATTTAAGCTGTTTTTTTCAGCAGGGTTTTTACACGGAGATTACAGAGGAGGTAATGAGGAGAATGAGCAGACTAGTTCAACTCAAATGACCTTGCACCAACCAAGGCTTTCAGAAGAACATCTCTTAATGTGCAACACATCAAACCTTGAAGCTAAATATTTTCTTTGCCCATTTTTGGTCCCTTTAGTATCAGCTGAACATCATTTAAACACCACAGTCTACCCGTGTATCATTGCAGACCATGTCTATCCATTTATGACCACAGTGTACTCATCTTTTGATGAATATGTCAAAAAGTCTAAATAATCTCAGACTGAACATGACAATGAGTTCACTATAAACTCTGATGGCCTCCATAGTCACCAGATCTCAAAATAAAGCATCTTTGGGATGTGCTGGAATGGAAAATTCACATCATTAAACTTCAGTTTCAACTTTATCTCAGTGTGGACTAAAATCTCATTTCCAGCACCTTGCTGAATTAGTGCTATAAAGATTAAAGGCAGTTCTGAAGACAAAACAAGGGTCTAACATCAATCTCCCTGATAAGGTGAATGCACCATGATCCTCTCTACTTTCTAAAAAGTGACATGGTGTGTAAATGACATGATGTCCATGCTGCAGCAATAACTGAACATTTTAAAATGATCTTAGCAAATGATGACATTCTGCTTCTTGAAAGTGCTGAAAAGAGAGCGAGTGCTGTAATAACACTGTAAACTCATGCAGATATGCTGAATGAGTGTGAATCATGGCGATATGAGGCTAAACGGGGAACTTCCCAGGTTTATAATGTGGCTCATGTCTCACATCTGCCAGGATGATATATGAGGAAGCGGATGTTATGAGAGAAGCTGCCAGTGCACAGTTATAAAGGACACACTTATTCGGGATTCAATGGTTTATAAGATTATTTTATGGATTAAAAATGACATATTTAGTAAATTAATGGAACATATTATTAGATTTTAGATTGAGTTCAATTAAATCTGACTTAGATTTTATTAAAACCCTGTGTCATCTCATTGCGTTTAGATTAATTTGTGACCCAGGACCACAAAACCAGTCATAAATCTAAATTATTTTGATTTATACATCACCTGAAAGCTTACTAAATAAGCTTTCTGTTGATGAATGGTTTGTTTAGAAATGACAGTAATTGGCTGAGATACAAAATCTGGAATCTGAGGGTTCAAAACAAATCTAAATATTGAGAATATAATATAAATATTGTCTTTAAAGTTGCCAAAATAAGCTCTTATCAATGCATATTATTATCAAAAATTAAGTAAGAAATTTACAAAATGTCTTCATGAAACATGATCTTTATGTAATAGTCTAGTAATTTTGGGCAGGAAAAAAAAAATTATAACTTTGACCCATAGAATGTATTTATTTTTTGCTATTACCAAAATATATCGCTGCGACTTAAAGGGGTGGTCCACTACGATATCATATGTTAAACTTTAGTTGATGTGTAGCTGTGTGAACATAAATAACATCTCTGAATTTAATATGCTCAAAGTTCAATGCAAAGGGAGACATTTTGGCTTTTTAGCTTAGCAAAGCCTAAAGTGAACGAACTTTGGGGACTACAAAAAAAAATACATCTGGGCTAGTGAGATCACAAGGGCTTCCGGTTACACGCATTCACCATGCACATACACCCTGTGCAGAGAAGAGGCGCGGCCAGAGATGCTGTAATGTTATTGCAGGGAAAGCTAAAATACCGTCCAAACGCTGTTATTTCCACAGAGTTTGTTCTGTTTCTGTATTTGGGCTTCCAAAGGACATGACACAAAGAGAGAAGTGCTTATAAATTAATTTTAATTATGTTCCAGAGAATTATAAAAAATATATAGCTAGCATTTGACAAAGAACAGCTTCCAGAATCTATCCCAGTTCAGTGCTGGATTCGGCTAAAAACTCCTCAAAGGAGCAGCTTAAACAAGCAGAAGCTGTGGATTGTGAACCATAACCTGTAAGTGTTTTTATTTGTTAAAATTGATCTATGACATGCACAGTGTCGAGTGCTAACGATGTGTTGTAGCAAGGATGTAAACAACAGGAAATGCTTTTTGGCACCGTTAACAATTTTGCTACAAATTCATATTTATCTGTCAAACCACTGTAAACAGCCACAATCTTCAGCAGCAATGCAGTGTCTCTCTATGCCAGGGCTATTCAATTAGATTGTCATGGGGGCCAGTTCCTGAAAAGCATCCCAAATGAGGGGCCGGAGAGATATGACTTGAAATATAAGTGATGTCTACATTAAAATGTTAATATATTGTATTTTGAAACTACATAATATCACTGCATTGTACAATGTGGCTTTTTTAACAAACATATTCAAATGTTGTATTTCGAAGCACAACAAAATCAGTGTATTGCTCAAGTAGGATTCTTCTACATTCAGACACATTCATATGTTATTTTTTAAACTGCATAACAATTAGGGATGCAACGATTATAGATTTTGGTTGTACGATTATAATCTGAAGAATAATCTTTCACGGTTATCACAATTATTATGCATTTATTACATTCGAAACACTACCAGTTTAGATAATCACAAGAAAACTGCTTATATATTAAAGTGTTGTTTATTGCTGCTCAGTTACCAAATACAGCACAAAATATGAATTAAAAACAAACAATAGTCCATTTCTCTCTTTGGACTTAAAAGTTTTTGATTTAAACATGAGTGATAATTTTACAATAAAAATAAATGACAGAACAATGAATAAATAAATAAAAATAAGAATAAATAAAAACTTGTATTTGTCTAAAGTTAATTTAAGCTTTATATTAGGCAGGTTTTAAAAATGAACTGTTGTTATTATCTGCGTTCATACATACATAATCATTTAAATAATTTGTAATAATTTGTCTAATGTATCTTTTGTTTACATTGCCCTGAAAGCCATGCACAACTCTCCCCACTACGGCATGAGATCATTTCTACTGTGTGCACCTAGATGGCGCGAGTGCGTCGGTCTGCTTGCGAGCTGTGCTGTACTCATTCATTCATTCATTTTCTTGTCGGCTTTGTCCCTTGCGGGGTCGCCACAGCGGAATAAACCGCCAACTTATGCCCTTCCAGCCGCAACCCATCTCTGGGAACTTCCACACACATATACACACTCATACACTATGGACAATTTAGCTTACCCAATTCACCTGTACTGCATGTCTTTGGACTGTGGGGGAAACCGGAGCACCCGGAGGAAACCCACGCGAACGCAGGGAGAACATGCAAACTCCACACAGAAACGCCAACTGACCCAGCCCAGCCGAGGTTCGAACCTGCGACCCAGCGACGTTCTTGCTGTGAGGCAACAGCACTACCTACTGCGCCACTGCGTTGCGAAATAATGAACTTGCACGAGAAAAAGACGCAATATGTGAACAGCCTGCTGCTCCAGTGTGTGTGTATTAGCCCCGGTATAAGCTCGGTACTTGGTACTAAACTAGCACACAGTTGGCATAACTTTGTTTAGTTGCAGCAGTTTCATTCCGTACAACAGAATGGCGGCGTTGAGAAGCCTTTACGATTAATTAACCATAATGAATTAGAGCGTGGTTAATACTGAAATCGGCTAATCATTGCATCCCTATTAACGATATTAGTGCATTGTACAAAAGGCCTTTTCTACAAACGTATCCAAATGTTTCGGCTGCCCGCACCACTCACTTGTTTAATGTCAGGTGACTCAGGCTCTGCGCAGCCTTCAACTGCAGCTCGTGCTGTATTAAAATGACGCACGTCACTTCATAACTAAAGGGACCAATTCTCTACTGAACTAAATTTATTTTTGATGTCTTGGTCACACTATTTGGAGGGCGGAACAAATTGCCTTGGGGGCCGGGTTCGGCTCGCGGGCCGCCAATTGAATAGTCCTGCTCTATGTAGACCCCTTCCCTGCGTTCTACATCTCAGATAATGAACTCACAAAAGATATGTGAACGTTTTATATTACTTACACATGCTTATTCCGAATATATGTGAAAGACATGTAACTCGTTGAGTCATGTAAAAAAAATACAGGATAGCTCGCCAACTTATGTTGCAGCAAAAAAAACAATCAAAACACACACGGGTCGCATCCCACATCTCGCGCTTTATTCTCCTTGCAACAGCGTCACTGTACATTACAGAAAAATAACTTCATGTGAGCATGCGAGAAAAAGGAAAATAGACGACGGTCCTGTACACATGCGGTTCTCGTGTTACATGCATCTACAGACTGTTCACACACATACATAAAATAGCGATTCTCTTAAAGGAGCCACACCCTATTTTCACTTGTTACAGACACTTGTCAGATTTTATTTTAGAGAGCAGGCATGAGGTTCATCCTTTTCATTTTCTGTCTGATTAAGGCTCAAAATGATACTGCTAACAGCTACTCTGACTGACACTGTTTGCATAGCAGAATCAAAGCGCATGCTTGTGGAGGCGTGATGCTTTACTGGTGATGTGGAGCCAATCCACGAATCACAGCACATTATGTTAGATGACCAATCAGAGCCTCTTGAGGGCGGGTCTTTCAGAGGAACTAGGAAATATGACATTTGTTTTCATATTAGCTGAGTAGCTGTATATAATCAAGATATGTGAAAAAAATAACATGATTTTCTACAAGTGAAGCATGAGCACACATTGCTTTGCATCTAAAGACAACCAAGCCATAAAATTACTCTAGACCACCCCTTTAAGACATTTTTTCATAGGCAAACACATTCAATCACAAGTAATTTCGCAGTAATGTTTACACAACATCTAACCACAGCATAGGCATATTAAAATAAAACTAAAATAAAAGATTATTTCATTTTTCTCTTGTTCAAGAGCTTATTCCTCCTGGTTGAGTTCATCTTATATATCCTGCATCTTTCAACATTTTACAAATAGAAAGCATTTTATAAAGCAAGTTAAAAGATTTAAACAGCAGTCACCATCATTTACTGATTATACTTGAGAGCAGATCATAAAAAAGGAATGGGAAAAAGAACTAATAAAATAAAGGTTTAGTTTACTAAAGTAGCCTAATACAAAAAAAAAAAAAATATGTTAAAAATTAAAAATATTTAATGAAAGAAAATAGCATTTTCATTACCTTTTACTATCTCGGTTGAGTTGCGCTTAAGGAGGACTTTTATTTTAACTTCCCCGCAGCCATTGACGTTTGACGTCCGTTTGCGTGCAGATTCACAGCCTCTCTCTCATGTAAATACAGTGCACAGCTCGTGATGTTACGGAGTATATTTATCTCCACTAATTCTTTAACACCACAGAGACTTTGAGACTGCGGAGAGAAGGCAAACGACAAAGGCTTGATAAGGTAGTTTGAATACTGTTAAACATATTCATTCTAGATCATGACATTGTATTATTTTGATATTTCAGTATGTAAGTTACAGTATAGGAGAAGTGTCGCTTTAATCTGCATTTGATCAGTCTTCGCAACTCTTGTGTTATGAGTTTGATAACATTTCGCATTGAAAATTATCCTGGCGTAAAATTTTATATTCAAAATGTTATATTAAACAACAGCAATATTTGAGAGACAGCGAATTAATCTTATGGTCGAAGTCATATAAATTACATTAGCTACACTTTACATTTAGCGGCCCTTATTTTGTAAAAGAGAACATAATTTTTGCTTTAAAAAAACGCGATGAATTGAATGTGATGCACACCATTTTTATGATTGACAGGTGAGAGGATGGAGGAAGGTTTGTCACGTGCTTTGAATTCTGTCAGTTTGGAGACGAAAGATGGCAAGATGGATGGAGAATGGATGGAGAATTTCGGGTATGTTTTCACCTCTAACTTTTATTTAGCATACACTTTCTCATATTAATTTATCAATATTGTGTTTTACTACTGTTTAGGGGTACAAAAGGGAGTATTCTCATTATGTAATGCACTGATGTTAATATACAATAATCCATTCAGATTTCTTCAGCTCAAACAAGTGTGTAGGTAGTGTATTTTTGTCAAAGGGTTGTTTATTAAAAAGCTTTTTTTCATTTCAACATCCAGAATTCTCACACGGGGAGAACAGTTCAGTCTGTTGTTTGCTGAAATGGTGAAAGAATAAAGTAGGGATAAGCACTTTGGGATTAGCTTTCTCAAAACACTTTGGTACAACAGGTTTCTAGTCATGTGTGGATTTATGGGAAACCAAACAGTTTTACAGTTCCAGATTTTGGCCAACAGTTTCATAACAATATATGTAATGTAAATCTCATATTTCATATCACAAAAAGTCTGTGACACAAAAAGCTATTATATATATATATATATATATATATATATATATATATATATATATATATATATATATATATATATATACATACATACACACACACACTCACCAGCTACTTTACTAGGTACACCTTACTAGTACCGGGTTGGATCCCCTTTTGCCTTCAGAACTGCCTTAATCCTTCGTGGCATAGATTCAACAAGGTATTGGAAATATTCCTCAAGAGATTTTGGTTCATATTGACATGATAGCATTACGCTGTTGCTGCAGATTTGTCAGCTGCACATCCATGATGCCTATCTCCCGTTCCACCACATCCCAAAGGTGCTCTATTGGATTGAGATCTGGTGACTGTGGAGGCCATTTGAGTACAGTGAACTCATTGTCATGTTCAAGAAACCAGTCTAAGATGATTCACGCTTAATGACATGGAGCGTTATCCTGCTGGAAGTAGCCATCAGAAAATGGGCACACTGTGATCATAAACATAAAGGGATGGACATGGTCAGCAACAATATTCATACATACATACATACATACATACCTACCTACCTACCTACCTACCTACCTACCTACCTACCTACCTACCTACCTACCTACCTACCTACCTACCTACCTACCTACCTACCTACCTACCTACCTACCTACCTACCTACCTACCTACCTACCTACCTACCTACCTACCTACCTACCTACCTACCTACCTACCTACCTACCTACCTACATACATACATACATACATACATAGTCAAGCCCAAAGTTATTCTAATACATGTGTATATATATATATATATATATATACAATAACTTTGAGCTTGACTGTATATATATTTAATTAGCTTGTGTCTTTGTATGTAGTATGTATGTGAAAAATATTGACAAATATTAATATATTTTATATAGAATAGAATTTATATGGCTGTACAAACAAAAATAGAAAATATATATTTTTATATTTTTGAACTTATTCAAGCTCTCAATAAAGCTACACCACTGTTTGAGGGTCTCTCTTGTAGAGTTTAGATACTGTGTTGGGTGGGTCATGAAGCTCTTGTTGAACCAGATTAGCATTTTAATCTTTAAATCTAAAAGTCCGCCTTTGCCTCACCCTCCTTCTACCCCTCCTGCACCCAATATCACATTCTTGACTAATTATTAATTATTGGAATTACTGCCTTTGCCTCCCTGAAACTCAGAACAAACAAATCTGTCAAGGCACACAGTATTGTCAAGCAGCATGGAGGAAATCTCTGATTATTTCAGTGAAAAGCTTCAGCGAGCGCGTTCAGACAGTGCTGCGAGCAGCAGCACACAGTCCACCAGCAGCCGACAGCATGTGCGACAGCGTCTGGCGATGCTCTTGACCTGTGTGGACGATCTGGACACCAATCATAAGCTTCATGCTCAGGTGGCAAAAACCTTAGATGAGGCTTTTCTCGTCTGCAGGCAGATTGTGGGCCGACCTAAGAAAGACCGCTTCAGGTTTTTTAACTTTCACTTCTCTTGTTGTGTCTGCCAGATCTAAACTGCAGGTTTTGTGGTGACTATTGTTTCAGAGACATATCAATGATCTCTGGGGAGATGAGAGGTTTTGAACTCTAAATGTTAGCCTGAAGGTCTTATAAATGGTTAAACGGATTGCGCTGTGTAAGATGTTAAGCTGCTGTGTGATATGCTTGGAATTTCGTGGACAGATTAGTTTAGTTTAAATGGTGTTTTTGTTAAAGGTCTCCTGAAGTGGCGTGAAATGCACAGCTTTGTTTGATGATGTGCTATATAAGTTCAACTCAACATTAAAGGAAGGGCAGGACATATATTAAAAGGAGGCTCCTCCTCTTTAAAATAGCCAATAGCATTTAGTTCATTTTGCCTCGTCTATGATAGCAATATTGAATCTGACTAACAGTATTTTCTGCTTTAAAATACAGCATTTAATCATCAAGTGGATCAAAAATACATTTTGCTTCAGCAATTTGTGATATTACAGTCTGCATGAAATCAAAATTTACAACGTTTATATTGATAGTGCACATTGTTATTCTGTAGGTGAACCAATAATCCATGCAAGCTAATTTAATCTAGTGAAATAAAGGTTTATTTTGGTAATCTTCAATCAAAGTCTGAACATTTGATTCTACGTTTGGAGTGGTGGTGCTTCTGTGTTAATGTCAGTTTGACAGCTTCAGCCAAAATATCCTTAACCACACATTTGTTTGCTAAGAGAGAATGATAAACAAAAAGAAAGCCCCGCCCCTACTCAATATTCTGTTTCAGTTGGAAGTACATCAACATACTCAAATAAAAGACTTTAACACTTTCTTCACCCCAGTGGAAAACATATCCATGTAGGGGTGGGACTATTCAGACACTAGTAGGGCTGCATGATAATAAAAAAAAAAATATATATATATATTGTATATATTATATATCGACATATATTGTAATATAAAATCCATTTCACTAGATTGCTGTGATTTTTGTATTATACAGGGTACCTGATGGGTCTTAAAGTCTTAAAATGTCCTTAATTTCAAAAACCAAATTTTAGGCCTTAAAAAGTCTTAAATCTACTGACATATTGTGTTGCAGGTCTTAAATCATTTTAAACGGGTCTTACTTTTTCTATGTCCATGTAAAGCTACCCAATTGGACCAACACCCATCCAATCATTAACAATATATTTCATTAAAAGTTTTAAAAAATGTTTATTTACTTTTTTTTTTTTTTTTTTTACATATTAAAATAATTTAATCATCTTCCTTACAATAACATTTGTTTTTAATGTTTTTTAAAGTTTTAACTTGGCCATTAAAAAAATCTTTAGTGTTTAGCCTTGTGTAAGTCTAAAATTTCATTCATTATGGTCTTAAAAAGTCTTAAATTTGACTTGATAAAACCTATAGAAACCCTGATTATAGTGCATCTTCATAAAATACAATAAACTAGATAAATACAAAAACAAAGGATACAAGAGAGAACTTTTTTTAAAATATTTTTTTTGGTAAGACTTAGTAGATAAATTAACAGTAAAATAACACCTCACAGTCTTCAATATATAAATGAAATGCTGCTATTAATCTCTGTTAAAGCTAAAAGCCTATAGTTTCGTTCACCTGCATGCTTTAAACTCACTTATATTAAAACCGTAACAAAAACCCCTCAAATTATGAACTTTAACTCCACAATGGCTAAACGATTTTAAAATTACTTGCAGTTCGAATTGTGATGCTTGGTCACCTATAATCCCTACTTGACATTGGGCATCCTGCGATCTGACTATTTTGGATGTGCACATTGCAGTGTCAATGCTGAAACTATATATCGTGCAGCTATAGACACTATAATTCATTTGACTGATCAGAAAAGCTGATTTAGATTGCTTTTAAAATCGCATTCGTGGAAGTGAGAAATGGCTTTTAACTTGTAAATATGAATGTAGAAAAGTGAAAATGGATCAACTTAAGACTAACATACCCAAAAACTTCAATTATGTTTTCCAGGGGACTTTAATCTGAGTCGTTATGTGAGGGCAGCATGCTACTTGGGGATTTTCTACATAAATAGCTCCTATTGAATTGAATGCTTTCTTTTTTCTTTCACCCACAGGCTGTATGTGGTCACATGGAATGTGGCCACAGCTGAGCCTCCGGATGATGTGAACGCTCTGCTTCAGCTCAACTCCCCAAAGAAACCTGACCTCTATGTGATTGGGTGAGTTTTATAATTTAAGATCTCTTGGATACGCTGTGAAGTAAATAATGATGGCTGTGTTTGGACTGTGTGACGCTGTTCCTCTTCAGTCTGCAGGAGGTCAGGGCTGCGCCTCTGAAGTTTGTGTCAGATTTGGCCTTTGAGGACTCCTGGAGTCACCTCTTCATGGACACTCTCGCCCCGTTGGATTATATAAAGGTGCTTTTGTTCATAAAATAATTATGGGATTCACTATAAGCAAAGTCCTTTTAAGGCCAGTCATTTCACTCGCCCGCCATCTTTAAAATGCCTCTCGGGCAGTATGCTCGGCCATTCTGTTTGAATGAGGAAACATCAAATTATCCAAAACTACTTGCCAAGCTTATGATTACATTTCATATTACGAATAATCAATAAAATTAAACAACAACTGTCTATTTAGTTTCATTTCTAAATGTTCGTATCACACAAAAACCTCAGAAACTCACGTCTGATCCGAGCCCCTCCCCCGGAGAATTGTCATTCTATAGCGATCGCTGATTGGCTCCTGTACTATAAGGCGGGCTTTATTCACCATATAGCGATCGCTGATTGGCTCATGTACTAGAGGGCTGGGCTTTATTCGCCATATTGACCGTTACACTTTTCTCCATTCAAAAGTATACAAATGACTTGTCTTGTGTATGTTATAGTCTTTGATATAAGCCAGAGGAAGATACCAATGACCTGATGGACTGATTCACTTTTCTTTTTAGTCTGTAAATTGTTTCTAGAGCAGCACTGATGGGGAGACATGTATGTGAAATATTAGTGAATTATTATTAAAAATGTATTGATATTAGTGTGCACTTTTTTTTCAAATATATTTAGTCCAAAAACATATTAGAAATTTGCATTGAGTAATAAGATAATATATCTATCATTCATATAGTTTAAACCCTGACCCCCACATGAAAAATTATAGTTATGCATTATAAAATTATCTTTTATAATTACATAGAATTTATATATCATATTAAATGTTCTCCTGTGTAATAAATATACTTTATATGTAATATAAATTGTTATGATTTACATAATTTTATGATTATATTAACATTTATGTATGGAATGGAATATTGGTATTGTTAGATCATTATGTAAAATATGTAACCTAATATAACATGTTTATAATTTATTTTATTTATTTAAATAAGACATTTTTTGTAACAACTTTCTATTAAATTGGGATTGGATGAATATGTATATATACACGTACATAATCTTGTTAATGTAAATATTTACATTATTGACCTCTAATACTAATATTTAATTGAATATATGTGAATATTTTTCATTTAGTTAGTATCGAATTAAGATTTAGTATCGATTTAACTATTAAGATAGTATCGATTTAACATTATGAATACGTTTTCTCATTGTTTTATTGTGCCCTATTTAGGTGTCTTCCATCCGGATGCAGGGTCTACTTTTGCTTTTCTTTTCCAAGCTGGAGCACGTCCCCTTCATCAGAGACATTCAGGTCACATACACCCGTACAGGACTCTACGGCTACTGGGTGACATTATATTATATTATTATACAGTAATATTTATGAGAGCCACTATTGACTTACCTGCTGAAAACTCAAATAATTGCCCCATATCAGCTCATTTTCTTGTTATTAAAGGGTAATAAAGGAGGAGTGACCATCCGTCTGTCCTTCTACGGGCACATGCTGTGTTTCCTGAACTGCCATCTGACGGCCCACATGAACTACGCATCACAGAGAGTCGATGAGTTTGAGCATATTCTGGACGCTCAGAACTTTAACACCAAAAATACGCCGCACGTTTTGGACCACAAGTTAGTTCATTATTATATGTTGTAAATATTGACCACATAGAAGTGTTTTGAACTGTGTATTGATTACGTTCTTTGGTCATTACATCTGCATTATATCTCTTCTACATATGAATTCTCTTACCTCATTCTGAAGGGTGGTGTTCTGGTTTGGGGACTTGAATTTTCGTATCGAGGATCATGGTATGCTCTTCGTAAGGAACTGCATCACCAGCCAGCGTTTCAATCTGCTTTGGCCTAAAGATCAGGTATTGAATCTTTATTAGTGACATGAATTATTTGTATTTATGTATAATTACATTCCTCTTGTAGTGTTTTTATTGTTTTTATATACACCCAAGGTCTGAGAGTAGTGTAATTTCAATTCTCTGTATGTCTGTACATGTGGCAGAATTGACAATAAAGCTGGCTTTGGTTAAGGGCATAACACACTGCTTTAGAGCAGTGTTTCCCTCAACTGAATCAAATCATCAGAACAATCGAAGAGACTCGAAAACCTGAAATAATTGGTTCAGATAAGGGAGACATCCAAAATATGTACTGTTGGCATGCCTCCAGGAACAGGGTTAGCCTCTTTAGAGGCAGTAACAATGCCTATAAATGTAAATAATTGAAATTAAAATAGAATAATTTGCTGGTACAGAATTAACTCATTTTAAGGGATAGTTCCTAGTAGATAGGGAAGGATATTTTGATGGATTTTGGGCACTGGGAGACATTGACGACATAGTTGGAAAAAATACTATGGAAGTCAATGGATTAAGGGTTTCAATCATTTCTCAGGATATCTTGTTTTATATTTTTTATGCCTCAGTAAAAATAAACAATGGCTTCGTTTAAATTTGGGGTGAACTATCCCTTTAAGTGCAGTTTATTTATAAACTAATTTCGAGAGAATCACATGCTTATGATTGATCACGGCTGGTCCCGCATCAGCTACATATATCACGCCAATCAGACGAATCCTAAATCACTATAAATAACCAGAGTTTTTCACTTCAGTCATCTTCGTCTTGAAGTATCCACCATTCCACCCCTATTCGTCCCCCTTTTCCAGAAAGGGCGGCACAGTGGCCCAGTGGTTAGCACTGTTGCCTCACAGCAAGAATGCCACTGGTTCGAGTCCTTACCAGGCCAGTCGGCCTTTCTGTGTGGAGTCTGCATGTTCTCCCTATGCTTGCGTGGGTTTCCCCTGGGTTCCCCAGTTTCCTCCCACCGTCCAAAGACATACAATATAAGTCAATTGACTAATCCAAAAGTGGCATCATAGACAAACTCTTAGTCAGCTATATCTCATAGCAATTCCTAACTCATTAACAAGTAGAGGTGTGAACCTACACTAGTCTCACGGTTCGGTTCGGTTACGATTATCATGCCATCGATTCGGTTCAATTCGATATCTCGGTGCATCACGGTGCATTGTCGATGCTTTCCCCAGACACAGTTTTATATTTGGGGCTGTCTGTATAAACACACACACACACACACACACATAGGCACACAGCACCAAGCAAGCGACACAGTGCATCACGCCCTCTCATTCACACAAACATACACAGCAACACACAGCATCGCTCTCTCTCATTCACACACAAACACACACACACACACACACACACACACACACACACACACACACACGCTTGCTCGGGAGCGATATTGTTAGACCGCCCGCTCCCGTTCAACTTACACCAGTTACCGACCGCTCCCGCGCTTTATTCGGAAATTTATTTCCGCGCCGCAAGAAATCTGGTCTGGTCCAGCGGCTCCCGCCTTACATCCGCGGGAATGCAGACCTCTATCCAGAAGTATCGCCGTATCAGCCGAGAGGAGAGAAAAAGTCTCGCCAGCAGGTCAAATGGGCCACAGCGAGAGAGAAAGAGAGAGTAATGGAGTTTACTTTTATTCTCTCAATCGCAGTGAAATAGGGGCTTCTGCTGTAAGTGTCAGTGAAAGACTGTCCAGAAAACACACACGCAGTGAAATTGTGCACAGTTTGTGCATCAAGTAGGCGAAGCATTGTAAACACTCGCGCTCGCCTCCCTCGCCATAGTAAGCTACGGCGACATAGCGCATAGGAGATAAATGACGTCAGTACATAATAACCGGTTATGATTATTACTGAACCGATACCGAATTGTCCGCGTCTGCATCGCAGTGCACCAAAGAAACAATTAATTTTGACACCCCTATTAACAAGCATGGGAGTTCTCGAGAACTACCTGAGCTCAAACTCCACTCTCACCCTTCAAACAGGAGGGAGCCTCAGGCTCGAGGATATTCTGAGCTCAGGGCTCTCTCCTGGGACAGCATGCCAAACACGCTTTATTATCATCTTGAATTTGCATAATAGAGCAAAAGTAAACTTAAAAAGTAAAATCAAACTTATATTCACTATTGGGAAATTGGTTTTCAACAATATTAACATTTTTCTAAATATTTGTATATATTTGTATGTTTTGCAATAAACTTAAAATCTAGAAATACAAAATGTCTATAGATATGACCGACAAACTTAAGTGACTTTGCTCTTTTTAATTTGATTGTGTCGTTTTCAATGCATTGTAGGATTGTAGATCTTTCTTCATTAAGTAAGTTAGTTCACATTCTTTAACCTTTGTATTTTTGTCTGATCTTTATACTGTATACTTCATTTCTTCAGTATTTGTGATGTTATGATTCTCCTCACAACTGGTTGGTTTGGTTCATGGCTTGTAATGCCTTAGCAAAGACTTTGAAAGTCCCTTGTGTTTGCTTACTGATGTATTCAAAGATTGTTGACCCATCTGTTGATGTTTCTGTCTCACCAGCTCACCATGATGAAACAGAAGGAAGTTATTTTGCAGAAGTTTGAAGAGGGACCGCTGGACTTTCAGCCCACCTACAAATTTGACTTGAACTCAGACAATTATGACACAAGGTACATGACACAACTTTTACACAATATATCCTGCTGTGTATCATCCTTTCATACAATCGTTTAATTAGTTAATCGTTTAATCGTCCACACTGAGACAGCGTTTTAGGAAACGAAAGCGTATCTATTTGAAAACACAGTCCAAAGTGGATAGCTGATTTTGTGTTGCAGTATGGACTGTTAAAATGGAGGCTTTCAATAACAACGATGCATTTAGTCATGTGATGAGTTCAACTAACATGGTGGAGGACATTGTAAAGCAGATGTTTTGAATGCTGTCCATTTTGACAGCTTTATTAAAGATTGATGTCAGCTTGTACACGCTCAATATTGCCTCTATTCAAAGAACACAGAATGTTTACTAGGAGCTATTGTTCAGTTGCAGATCCAGATAGCCTCAGTGACCCAAGTTCTGAAATGCTAAAATTCCATTGGAGGGAAAATTTAGGGTGCTTTCACACCTGTAGATGGATTGTTTTGTTCCGAAACAGAGATTAAAATTGTTACAATTTTACTCTTTGTTATTAATGTGGTTCGCTTTCACGTGGCAAAGTTTCTAAATGGTCCAAAACAGCTAAAACAAGTCACGTGCGAGTAATCTCTCCTCACATTGGTCAGAGTTCCACTGTATTTTTTTCAGAGTCCCGCTCAGCTATTACGTGTCCTTATTTTAATTTATGGCAATGAGCAAGAAGACATTATAAGCGAAAGCTGCTCTTTAATTTTGAATGGTGACACCCACAGACGTCGTCAACTAATATAAACCAGAGGTAAGACTTTCTCATACATAGCCGTTGGCTAGAATTATGCATTATAGGGTTTTAATTATATAGAGAAATATCAGATAAACTAAGACTGCTGTTCAGTCAATTTTTCTAAAGGATAAACAGCTCTCGTTAATAGTTTAGCATCCTTTAACTATTCGACATGAAACGCACATTTACGTAGGAATGACAACCTCCCCTACTCATAATTCTCTCTTCATATAGCCGTATATGCCTATTACATATCCATAATACACTGTGATATAGCCTGGTTTGTTAGTTCATTGGATCATATTACATTTTCACTGCAATTGATCCACTCCAGAGTTCGTTTTAATCAAGCCGAGACCACCTCATTCAGGTGATCTCAGACCGATTGTTTTGGCGCGGATTCGATCGCCATTGCTGGATTCAAATATGCTTAACGAACCGCGTAACTGGGGAAACACACCAGGTTCCGAAACAAAAGTCTAGGTGTGAAAGCACCCTTAATGAATCATCGGTGAACATGTCAAACCAAAGACCACAGATTTTAGCCTAGAATTATAGGAATCTTTTAGGATTTCCAAAATTTGTCTCAGGTGACAAAATTGGGGCTAAAATCAAACAGAGAACCAGGCCAGCGCACATTGTTATTCTTTTGTTAAACAATTATTCCATGCAAGATTTGTTGACCTTCAATCAATTCAGACCATTTGCTTCTGCATTTAGATGGGTGGTTCTTCTCTCTTGACATTTGACCAAACATGTGATTGATATGAGACGTAGTAAAAGCGAACCAAAACAAGTTGTTCATACTTTTTGCATTGCACCAAAACACAGATTACATTGGTTGTACTTGCACTGAGTGTTACTATAAACGTAATACTTGAGCTTGAAGAAATAAGAGGAAAGGGTCACAGCAAAATCTAAACACAAGTGATCACGAGACACATTTAAATGTATGTTTATACTAGGTGGAAAGGCATTTTTCTTGCTTGATATATGTCTAAGTAGATTTTAGATATTAAAAAACATGACTTACTTGCTACAAAATAATTACCTTTACCCTGAATGTCCCCCAGCACCTCTTCCAGGGTTGTTGTTTTTTGTGTCAGATGTTCACGCATGCTCTCTTTCACCTCTGCAGGGTTCAGAAGACATGGTTTGGTTTTAAGTAAGCTTTACATTTCCCATGTGCCTCTTAACTTGAACCTCTCCACCCTGCTTCTCTAGCATTCTGCCAGAATTCCTTACAATTATCCCTAATGGTAGCATTTCTTTGGAGAGCAGAAAAACTATTTTCTCTGCTGTAGAGCTCATCCACTATTTCAGCAGTTCTCAATCCTGCTCCCTGCTCTACACATTTTGCATGTCTCCAATTTAACACACCTGATTTAGATAACCAGCTCGTTAGAAGAGAGATGCAACTCTATGAAGGAACTGTGTTGCCAATTGACATGCTCCCTACACAATGTACACTATTCTCTAGCCCCTAGCCCCTGCACATGGGAAATTGGCTGAACTTGAAGTTTACTGCATTTTAAAATAAACAAAATTTTGCACATCAGACAAAACTTTCTACAGAAGTGTGAAGGGATATTCAATTATAATCATGATATTTGCATAATTAGCTTAAAAGTAAATTCTCATACACTTCAAAGGGATAGTTCACCTAAAAATGAACATTTCCTCACCCTCATGTGGTTCCAAATCTTAACCAGTTTCTATTTCTGTTCAACACAAAAGAAGATATTTTGAAAAATGTTAAAAACCGGCAACCATTGACTTCCACAGTTGGAAAAACAAATACTATGGCAGAACATTTTTCAAAATATCTTCTTTTGTGTCCAACAAACCACTTGAAAGCGAGTTAAATTTTTAGGTGAACCGTCAGAAAAAAAATGTCAAACAGGTTTGGAAAAGTGAAGCTGGGGTAATTGATGACAGAATTTTCTTTGCTTCTTTCGAACTGGAATCATGGCTGAATATTATATGTCCACTTTGCAGGGCACTTGCAGTCAAATGCAACTAACCTCTGATACAATTCACCTTATTCTCTGCGTATGAGCGGGCACAGCCATTTGGATCATTTTGGCTTGAGACTTCTGGTCTCATTCACTTCCATTTATTTTTAGGCATTAAAAACAGCTCGTTTTGCTGCTTGATGTTGCAAACTGATATTTTCTTATTATATTATTCTGCTTTGTCTGTATAATAATGCAAACACTTGTTTGTAGAGCAAGTAGTTTGACCGTTTTCTTCCATTTATTATTCCGATTCAGTTGCCTATGAGAAAAATGACTAGGAAGTTCTAAAACAAGAGCAAAAACAAGCGCACTTCCGCATTGAAGAATAAGGTCGATAAGAGAAGCATACAAAATGTGGTGAGTTGCGAGGACTGGGATTGAGAATCGCTTCACTGTTTAATGCAGAGCAGTGCATTGTGTACCAAACATCAGCCCTCTAACACCCATTCATCTGCTGCTGATGTGAAGCATTAATAATTTCCATATAGAAGCAGTCTGTGTACTGTAGTTGGTGGTGTGTGTTGCAAAGAGTTAATCTTGTCATCTACTGTATGTTTCTATGTTGTCGTTTAGTAGCTGTTTAAATCTTTGCAACCTACAGTACAGGGTCATAAAACATGTGGACGACTTGATGCTCGCTTACTGAAAATGCTTTTGACCTGCTGGATGTATTTATGGTGCCCAAACGGAGATGCTACCTGTATGAATCACACCATTTACGTTTAGGGAGTCATGTCCTTTTATAAACACCCTTTATCTGTTATTAGCAGCGTTTGTTTTGCAAATAGATAGATTGATATAAATCTTTATTTATAACTATTTTTATATTATATGTTAGTTTATTATCCCTCATTTAAAATATAAATAATATAATACAGTATCACAGTATTTAAATGTATTTGTTTTTTTTTTCACTTTATTTGCATAAAACCTGACATTGCAAGGTGTTTCATAAATGATTATGCTTTTCTTGTAATTTGCTTTTAAATGTCCTTACAAAAAAGCTTTAATTTAATTGTTACAAGCTATATTACTAACTAAACGTATATTATTAGTTATTACCTCTTTACAATAAGTTCCCTTTGTTAAAGTTAGTTAATTTAATTAGTGTGAAATAACAACTAAAAAATATTTTTATTTTTTCACATTTTGACCTCTTTAGTATATTTAGTCCAGTGATTTTATGAATGATTTGGACATGAACATGACTTTCCCACTTCCAAAAAGCATCCCACATAAATTCATTTTCATAAACAGAATAACGCTACACGGGCTCATTGTGAATATGTAGGCCCGTATACATTTTTGGAGAGCATGAATTATGTAGCCAGAGGTATGTATGGTTGCATTTCATTTTTAAAACGAGTGCTATGGGGCTGTATGACGCCGCCGATGGCTTCTGTTTCTTTTCGTGTAACCAGCTGACCGCTTACCACCGTGCGGACAGCTTTTCCGCTGTTACCAGTTCGCCCAGTAGCTCGCCACGTATGTCGGCACACTTGAGACGCAGAGTAGAGTTGACTGTGATGATGGGGTTCGAGTCTGGCGAAGAACGGTTCCAGAAAGCAGGTAAAACAAAAACAAAGGACAAAAAATAAAATAAACAAGTAAATAACAGGGTGAGAATGTGGTAAAATCTGAAAACATGGTAAAAATCAGGTGGCCGTGAGGGCTTTTATTTTCTGGATTGCTTTTGAAAACACTGTTGGTTGGGTTTAGAAAAGGGGGTAGGTGGGTCAAATGGTGCTTTTGAAAACTCTATTGATTGGGTTTAGGGAAGGAGGTGGGTGGTGGTATCAGTCGGTCAGTCAGTCGACAGCGGCTTCTGGTGGATTTACGTGAGAACAGCAAGTGCGAATGGCACTCGCGAGAGAAATTTGAGATCTGAAAAAGCGTACACACTCGCCGCTGGTGAATTCGCAAAAACAAAAACGGCAAAAAAACGTACCTCTTGGGATGTATTTTGCGCTCTCCATAAATGTATATGAGGTTACATATCCATAATGAGCCTGGGTTGGAATAACGGCTGTAAAGGAGTTGCCACAGATCTTCATACTAAGCTGTACAAAAAAATAAAAAATAATAATGCAACACAGGCTCATTGTGATTCAAATGAACAACCTTTGCTCTATTATTTAATATATTCAATCTTTTTTTGCCCTCTTTGTGATTGACTAGTGGTAAGAAACGCAAACCTGCGTGGTGTGACAGGATTCTCTGGAGAGTAAAGCCTAAAGCCACATTTACAGAAAATCCCAATGAAGAAGAGCCAGAAAAACAACAGGAGGAGGAACGAGAGGACGAGTTTCCCCTGAAAATGACCCAAGAGTATTACACAAGTAAAATGGAGTATGGCGTTAGTGACCATAAGCCTGTCATCGGCATCTTCCGCTTGGAGGTGAAGCTTCATTATAATCACCAAAAATCACACTTTTTAATGAAGTACTACAAGACTGACTATTGGTTTCTCTGTGATCAGTTGAGAAAGCTGTACGATACGCCGCTGGTTCAGGTGTTTGCTGAAGGAGAGTGGAGTGCAGACTTTGACGCAGTTATAACTTACAGGCTTCTTCAGGCCTTCGCCTCCAGCGCCTGGGACTGGATTGGGTTATATAAGGTGAGAGAGCTTCCTAAAATGTGGTGTGTTATGATTGAGCCATTGTGAATACAAGAAATAAACCAAAAATGTATTAGTCTAATAGTGTATGGTCAAGCTAAAATTCTGTATATAGTACGTTAGTGACGGAATTCAGCAAGGCTGGCTCTTAATGTCAGGGTTTGAGGTTGCGAAGGAGGCGAGGATGCAATGAACCAAGGATTTTATTATATTAAAAAACCCCAAAAACGACTAAAACAACATCGTGGGGGAAAAACACAGCAACATAACAAAACTGACTTGACTTGGCAGGGCTTGGCTGACACCGGAACAACGATGACGGACCAGAACAGGACAGAGCACACTGGAGAATAAAAAGGGAAAGCAAACCAATAAACTGTAATGAGGGCAGGTGAACATAATGATAAATAATAAGATAACAAGGAGGGTGGGACAAGACAATAGGCAGGAAAGCACATGGTACAAAGACACAACACAAGCCATGTGTTCCCGTAGGGTTCATACACATTTTTACTTCTAAAATTCCATGACTTTTCCAGGATTTTTCCAAGACTTTCAAGTAAATTTTCATGACCTAATGTTTCATGCAATGTCTACATATGCGTGGTAAAAGAAAAACAATGCATGTTCAAATTTATTACAGCATATCATAAAACACTCAACAATCTATTTAGTTTCAGTTTATATTTATATTATACAAGTTGAAACACAGCCTTGTAGATGTTTTGAATAGTTTGTCAGTGTGATTCATGTTAACTGTTAATTGTTTTTTGTTTGTTAGACCCATGTGACATGTGTACTGCCTAATCTTGGCCAGGACGCTCATGTAAAAGAGATTTTTAATCTCAATGTGTCTTTCCTGGTAAAATAAAGGTTATAATAATAATAATATCTATGTAAAATGTATTTAGATAATGCTTACACTGCACTAGGGCGACGTGGTGCCGCAGTAGGTAGTGCTGTCGCCTCACAGCAAGAAGGTCGCTGGTTCGAGCCTCGGCTGGGTCAGTTGGCGTTTCTGTGTGGAGTTTGCATGTTCTCCCCGTGTTCTCGTGGGTTTCCTCCGGGTGCTCGGGTTTCCCCCACAGTCCAAAGACATGCGCTATAGGTGAATTGGGTAGGCTAAATTGTCCGTAGTGTATGAGTGTGTATGGATGTTTCCCAGAGATGGGTTGCAGCTGGAAAGGCATCCGCTGCGTAAAACATGTGCTGGATAAGTTGGCGGTTCATTCCGATGTGGCGAGCCCAGATTAATAAAGGGACTAAGCTGAAAAGAAAATGAATGAATAAATACACAGCACTAATAATGTTCGAGTATGTGATTGGCCAAGGACAGAAAATAAGTAAATAACCTATATTCAAGTATACAGATATCTGTTTTGCATGACTTTTCCAAAACTTTGTGGGTTTTTCTGTTTTTCCAAAACTTTTCCAGTCCTGGAAAATGCCATGTCAAAATTCCATGACTTTTCAAGGTTTTCCATGACCGTATGAACACTCAAGAACATGCAGCCAATAAGAAAAATCATTAGCCGTGTGTTCACACATAACAACGGCACGTGGCCGAGTGTAAAAACAGGAAATGTGCAACAAACAATGACAACACAGACAGAACGCAAGACACGATAAATAAAACACTTACTGTGCACTCACACATGCAACATGCATGTTCCGATCCCAGTGCCAACCAAAACTGAAACCAACAAGACTGGAGCGCTGGGAACGAAACACCATGCCACGATCAAAACAAACATCATGGGAATCATGGGAGCTGTGGTCTTTATTACATATTGTGCCTTTATGGGTTCAACAAAAGCATATTCAATCGTTAAACAACCATAGACAGAACTCACAACTGGTCTGTCGGTGAAGTTTTATCAGTTAGTGTAAAAAACTTCCCTGTAGAATTTTTACTTCTAGAATCCGACTGCTGCACTTTATTGTGAAATGGGCTTTATCCAGGAATTTTGTAATACAGACCCGTTTGTCACCTCACAGGTTGGCTTTAAGAGTGTTTCCGACTACATCACGTATGCATGGGTGAAGGATGACCAGGTGTCCTTCAATGAGGAGCTCTTTCAGGTATGCAACATTTACTGTCTCTGTTTTTTCATATATAGATATAATTGTCGATTTGTTTATTACTTTGTCATTTTTCACAGGTTTATATGAACAAAGATGAAATTCCAGTTCTGGGGGGAGAGTGTGTGCTGTGTTATTACAGCAGCAACCTGCAGTGTATTGTGGGAATAAGTCAACCTTTCAAGGTGAGTAACATGTCAATTTTGTGTATGCATACAGCATATCTGCATATAGTAATTGTCATTTTTTTTAATTATTTAAATTTCTGAGCAGGAAATAACAATCATAAACACTATTATAAGTATAACTTCTCATACTTAACTGAATTTAAAAATTGGGGTCAGTAAGATTTTTTGCGAAAAAGAAGACGTATTTCCAGAAAACTATTTAAAATGACAATATTACTCAATATTATGGCATATTCTGTATTTTTGGTTTCATACAGAAAAATTTGTACTTAATTGTGAGTTTAAAAATTGGGGTTCGATAAGATTTTTTTTTGCAAGAAGTGAAAGTAATAAGACATTTATTGATTTATTACTAGAGAACTATTTAAAACGACAATATGTCTCAGTATTATGGCATTTTCTGTATTTTTGATTTAAATAAATGCAGCCTTGGTGGGCATACGAGCATAAAAATCATACTATCCCAATTCATTTTGTTTGTTATATGGAACATTCTACCAGAAACCTACATTATCTGTCCCTGAAATAAAAACATAAATACAGTGAATAAAAAGTATTTTATCCCACAGATCTCTAAAATGGGCTGATGGTTGATTTCTGTGAGTTGTTTAATGAAGGAATATGTCATTCATTTAGTTCCCAGATTTTTGTTCTTCATTAAAAACACTTTACAAATATACAAACCCTGTCATTGTCCTCAGCCCAATTGAACCTACAGCTTTAATAGTTACGTTATGCTAAAAACTGATATTTAGAAAAAAACAAGCTTCAGATATAGCAAGTTTAAGTTTTTTTTTCTTTCACATCAATTTAAAACATGAAATTATAAATTCTACAAATAAATACTACAAATGTATAATACAAATAAATGTACAGTTGTCCCTGTGTTTCTGTCAGTCCTGTCACATTTGCATTAAATTTAACATTAAATGTGTGCAATACACGTTTAAGGCTATGACTCGAAAGTGACTTCATTTGATGGAGAAGCTGACAGTGATCAAGGATGCGTTCTATCATTGAATTGTATGATTTTATGCATATTTTTGTATGATTTTTTGAGAACGACAATCTTAAAAGTCAGGCCCTGTCACATTTTTTATAAATCAAAATGTACGTTTCTGGTAGAATGTCCCGTATGTGTTTTGATTGATATTATGACCAGTTTCTTGTAAAATGTAAAGAAAAGATCTATATCAATCTATATACACTTGCAATCAGAATTATTAAACCCCCTTTGATTTTTTTTTCTTTTTTAAATATTTCCCAAATTATGTTTAACAGAACAAGGAAATTTTCACAGTATGTCTGATAATATTTTTTCTTCTGGAGAAAGTCTGATTTGTTCTATTTCGGCTAGAATAAAAGCAGCTTTTAATTTTTAAAACCCATTTTAAGGTCAAAATTATTAGCCCCTTTAAGCTAATAATTTAAGCTGAGTCTGAGCTATATATTTTTTCAATTGTATACAGAACAAACCATCATTATACAATAACTTGCCTAATTACCCTAACCTGCCTAGTTAACCTAATTAACCTAGTTAAGCCTTTAAATGTCACTTTAAGCTGTATAGAAGTGTCTTGAAAAATATCTAGTAAAATATTATTTACTGTCATCATGGCAAAGATAAAATAAATCAGTTATTAGAGATGAGTTATTAAAACTATTATGTTTAGAAATGTGTTGAGAAAATTTTCTCTCCGTTAAACAGAAATTGGGAAAAAAAATAAACAGGGGGGCGAATAATTCAGGGGGTTGAATAATTCTGATTGCAACTGTAACTCTTCTATGAACTAGTTTGTACTCTAGTAGCATCTAAATCAAATCAATGTTCACTTTAGGTGCAGGAATCCAGAGCGGCGATTGAAGAGGGTTTAGTGCCTGAAAATATCAATGGACTTGATGAAGCTCTAGCCAGTTAAGACCAAGTTTAGTGCACATTGTTTCATACACTGTGGAGCGATCAGGCTCTGATGTTAAACCAAACATACCTGCGAAATCACGGAAGAGCAGTTTTAATCCAGAATTGACTGATTTGTGATGCAGGGTGTAAAATGTATTTTTCCCTATTTTTTTGTAACAGAAATATTAATTATCATAGCCAGTATATTTTAAATCGCAGCCAGTTTGTGGGTCCAGTCCCAATTAGATTGTGGTATTTAAAGCAAGTGCATTTACAAAACTGTAATTATTAAAAAAGGATTCAAGAACAGCTGGTATGATTTAAGAAACGCATACCAGTAATGTATTTAATTATGATATATAATTATTTTGATATCTAATTTACACCACAGCCTTACGATCACCACATTCTCTTAAGCATTTATTTTTTAAACAAATGTTTTATTACTGTGCTGTACATTGTTACTTCTGATGTTGTCCTTGTTTTTTTTCATTCCGTTAAAACTTAACATGGACTGTTACACTGTCAAATAGAGCTTCATTTGCACAATTTCATTGAGTACTTATGGCACATGTTTACTTTATGTGGAGCTATTTATGTCTAAATCATACTGAAGTGGTGTTATTATATTATGTGCATCCCACTAAAATTGTGTGTGAATACGTGAAGGATGCCCTGAAATCATATAGTTTGACCAAGTGTATTTTTGTCGTCAGTAATATTCAATATTACATTCATGTTTATGCATAAACAGCTTAGGCCTATGAGCCTGTGTGTTTTTGTTGAACCAAATAAGTCATATTTTGGCTGAATGTGTTTTTGTTTTAAAGTTAGACTAATGAAAATGTATAAATGGAATATATTTGTATCAAATTATACTGTATAAAAGGTAAAAGACTGTAACAAATTTAAATTTCCCTGCAAGGAAGAGCTTTTTATTATTTTGTAAACAGCATACTGATGACGTGAAAATTAATGTTATTTAAACAAATAAAAAAATCCAATAGTCTTGTTGATTTAAATGAGTTAGTCTTCATAGCACACTTCAAATATGGCTAATATTAATGAAAATGAGGTGGTGAGGGCCTGTATTACGTCTGTTTGGTCCTATTTTATATTTATTTTGATGTTATGTGTTTTGTCAGCTGGTCATTTTTAAATGATTGTGAAAAGCTAACAAGCGACATTTAAGCCACATTATAGTTTTTATTCAAAGTTAATTCATATAATTTACCGCCACCTAGTGTTAAAAACGGTTATGTCGCCATAGTTACCGTGTGTTTACCTGCCGGCACAGTGTCAGCAACAGTCGTGTTTCACTGAGTTGCAGTACAGAGGCTTTTAGATCCAACAGGTAAGACACTTTTATTAACCCTGTTTATTGTTTCAATTCAGATTATTTCGTTAAAAAAAGCAATGATGGTTAAAACTGTTTTATTTTGATGTAGTTAGCCGAATTCTGTCATTTAAAGTCATGTTGGTTGTTGTTTTAGTAACAGTAGCTTTTAATTTTAAAATACTAAAAAGAATTATACTAAAAATACTAAAAACAGTTATATATATTTATATATATAACAGTTGAAGTCAGAATTGTTAGTCAGCCCCCCTTTGATTTTTTTTTTATTTTTTAAATATTTCCTAAATGACATTTTCACAGTATGTCTGATAATATTTTTTCTTCTGGAGAAAGTCTTATTTGTTTTATTTTGGGTAGAATAAAAGCAGTTTTGAATTTTTTAAAAATCACTTTAAGGTCAAAATTATTAGTCCCTTTAAGCTATATTTTTTTTCGATAGTCTACAGAACAAACCACCATTATACAATAACTTGCCTAATTACCCTAACCTGCCTAGTTAACCTAATAAACCTAGTTAAGGCTTTAAATGTCACTTTAAGCTGTATAGAAGTGTCTTGAAAAATATCTAGTCAAATATTATTTACTGTCATCATGGCGAAGATAAAATAAATCAGTTATTAGAAATGAGTTATTAAAACTATTATTATTAGAAATGTGTTGAAAAAATCTTCTCTCCGTTAAACAAAAATTGGGAAAAAAATAAACGGGGGCTAATACAGTTGAAGTCAGAATTATTAGCCCCTTTTTGATTTTTTTTCTTTTTTAAATATTTCCCAAATGATGTTTAACAGAGCAGGGAAATTTTCACAGTATGTCTGATAATATTTGTTCTTCTGAAGAAAGTCTTATTTGTTTTATTTTGCCTAAAATAAAAGCAGTTTTTAATTTTTTAAAAGCCATTTTAAGGACAAAATTATTTGCCCCTTTAAGCAATTTTTTTTTTCGATAGTCTACAGAACAAACCATCGTTATACAATAACTTGCCTAATTACCCAAACCTGCCTAGTTAACCTGATTAACCTAGTTAAGCCTTTAAATGGACAGGGGTGCTAATAATTCAGGGGGGCTAAAAATTCTGACTTCAACTGTATGTATATATATATATATATATATATATATATATATATATATATATATATATATATATATATATATATATATATATATATATATATATATATATGGTTTTATTATTGTTTTATTTAAAATGCTAAAACTATATGTGCTCGGCATAAATGAGTACACCCTACACATATCTCTCTTTTAAATAAAATTTTTCTATAGGATGTTTTACAATAGATGGTTCATTTTACTGTGGCGGCAACCCCTGATTAAAAAAAAGGGACTAAGCCAAATGAAAATGAATGAATGAATGTTTTACAATAAAATATTTGTGATCCTGGAAATATGGCTGGATCCATCTGCTCTGGCTGATCTGTCCTGGAGGCTCTATCTACTGGCCATTATTAGTTTGGAATACACCACAGCCAAAATAAATGGTGCCAGTAAGAAAACTACAATTTTGGTTAAATATGAGACTGTATCAGATATGCTTAAATCCTGATTTTGTACCTATTATTACAGTAATACTGTTTTTATGTTATTTTACTTTTTAGTTGAGTATATCTCGGGCTTTGTTCAAAATCAAAATGTTCAATATAAAAAGAATATTAATATGAAAACAAAAAAATAATAATATATTTGTGCATATACATTAGATTAGTCAGTGACAAAGCCAAAACTGGAACTAATCAAAACAGACAAACACTTAAGATCACTGTCCAAAAAGCATTACACCCAAATTAATATGTTGGGGATTTTTATAATAAATAAATTTGAATAAACAAGAAAAAAACAAGAGAAACATAAAAATATCTAATTTAGTTCTATTTTTACTTTCATATATTTTTATTCCTGAAGATGTTGAGTGACCAAGCTCTTAAAGTTTTGTATATAACTGTTTAATAAAACTCTTTTGTTCAAACGCACCAAACATTGTTCCCTATATTCACTGAGAAGTAAATATTCATTTTTAAAAAGGGGTGTACTCATTTAGGCTGGTATTTGTACAAAAATGTGTTAAAGGAATAATTCACTCAAAAATGAAAATGTACTCATTATTTAACTCACCCTTAAGTGATTCCAAACCTTTATGAGTTTCTTCCTTATGTTGTACACTAAAGATGTATTGTAGAAAGTCAAAAACCTGCAACCAGGTTGACTACTATTCCATAGTAGGAAAAAATACTATGGAAGTCAATGGTTCCAAATTTCCAGCTTGCTTCAAAATATCTTATTTTGTGTTGAAGGGAAGGGTGAGTAAATGAAGAGACGTGTATATATATATACAGTTGAAGTTATATTTATTAGCCCCCCTGAATTATTAGCCCCCGTTTATTATTTTCCCCAATTTCTGTTTAACGGAGAGCAGATTTTTTCAACACATTTCTAAACATAATAGTTTTAATTACTCATCTCTAATAACTGATTTATTTTATCTTTGCCATGATGACAGTAAATAATATTTTACTAGATATTTTTCAAGACACTTCTATACAGCTTAAAGTGACATTCAAAGGCTTAACTAGGTTAATCAGGTTAACTAGGCAGGTTAGGGTAATTAGGCAAGTTATTGTATAAAAATGGTTTGTTCTGTAGACTATCAGAAAAAAAATATAGCTTAAAGGGGCTAATAATTTTGAACTTAAAATGGCTTTTAAAAAATTAAAAACTGCTTTTATTCTAGCCAAAATAAAACAAATAAGACTTTTTTCGGAAAAAAAAATATTATCAGTCATACTGTGAAAATGTCCTTGCTCTGTTAAACATCATTTGAGAAATATTCAAAAAAGAAAAACATATTCTAAGGGGGGCTAATAATTCTGACTTGAACTGTATATATATTTAAACTAAAATATTAATTTCTCATTAGAAAAGAAAATGTCTCGGCTGATGGGACCCCCGGATAAGTTTTTGCCATCTGAGTGGAAACATGCAAACCAGGAACATTACAGAAGCTCAGAGGCTGGACGAAAACACTCAGAGAAACTGACAGCAGAGTGTGAAAGGCTCATAGAGGAGTGCAACAAATCGAACAAAAGCATGCAGCATGACACTCAGAAGAGACTGGGTATGTAAAAAAACAACCACAAAACACATGTGACAGGATACAAATAGCCATGCAGCAGAAGTGCAGGAAGTGTCATGATGATATTATTTATAAAAATTAGTCATACAGTTGAAATGATAAGGAGAGTGTATATTTCAAATGATCTAGCAGAGTTATTGACTTCCTTTCTTAACTATGATGACAGTTTACTTTTCCCTTTGCATCTCTACTTCAGAACGAAGGATCCAGGACATCAAATTCTGGAGGCAGGAACTGGTGCAAAAGTTTGAGCAGATGGTGCAGGAGATTGAGACCCTCATAATCTACAAGAGCCGCGTGGAAAAGGCTTTGGAGAGCTGCTCTGAGCCTTTTCAAGTGACTTTGCAATGCCTGGCTGAGAGGTACTTCTCACTGGCCACAATACACACTGCAGCTGAGCTGGGTTGCGTAATTTTGTTCTGTACACACACAAGACAATATGCACAGCTACTGAGGACTTAGGCAGAATTTACACTGCATGGTTCAAGTGACCCAATTATGATTTTTTTTTTCCTATGTGGCACAGTTTGGATAATGGCCCATGTACGTGTAAACTGGAAAAAATCACATGGATTCCACTAACTCAAAAAAGATTCAGGCCTCATTCATATGTGTAAATGAAACTGTCGTGTCTTTCTATACTTGTTGCATTTAAGATCTTCCTTGTTCAAAATAAATGATAAACACTACTTGTTTGAGATAACATTTTAAAGTGGGTCACAAAAACACTGCATCAAATTGCATTGTGCCTGGCCACATCTTTAAAATATGAACACAGTATTTTCTATGGATGTATGGTGCTGAACTTTAAATGTCTTCTCACCTTGAACAACTAACTTAATTCATTCATTCATTCATTTTCCTTCAGCTTGGTCCCTTTATTCATCAGGGGTCGCCACAGCAGAATGTACCGCCAACTTATCCAGCATATGTTTTACGCAGTGGATGCCCTTCCAGCTGCAACCCAGTACTAGGAAACATCCATACACACACTAACACTGCGGCCAATTTAGTTTATTCAATTCACCTATAGCGCATGTCTTTGGACTGTGGGGGAAACCAGAGCACCCAGAGGACACCTACGCCAACACGGGGAGAACATGCAAACTCCACACAGAAATGCCAACTGGCCCAGCCGGTACTCGAACCAGCGACCTTCTTGCTGTGAGGCGACAGTGCTAACCACTGAGCCATGCATGCCCCCCCCAACTAAATTAATAATAGGTTTATTTAACTGACTGTATTCTAATTATAGTAACAATTATTAATTAACAATTACACTATCAATGCTGTTAAATTGATCCATTCCATTCCATGTATATTGTCAATTCAGATATACAATAGTAACAAACACATTGAACAACTGAATTAACTCCTGAATAATGCAGGTAATGGCAATCAAATTTACATAAAATTATCAGCAGTGTGTGCAGAACAGAATTGAACAACCAAACAATATTGATATTTAACAAGCACGCCCATAACCCCGCCCCTTTTATATAGCCACTATTATTGCAAGACACACCCCTTGCTAATCGGCTGCAAGAAGTAAATTTTGGCCTAATTATGTGATTTTTATGGGACATCTTCAGACAGAAGCGGGTGGCCATTGATCTGGTGCATGATGAGGTGGAAGAGGAGCTGCTGAAGGAGAAGGAGGTGGTTGAAGGAGTAATGGTCCTGCTCCAGCGAACACTCGAGCAGATCAATGAGCAAATCAGGTTGGTAGAACTGTGCCGCCAAACAGGAAGAAACACTTTGTTACATGAACTGCAGCCAGAAAATTATAACTGTGCATATGCCATGTACAAGAGATTGCATGTGATTCAATGCCCCGATATAGGGAGTTTGCACTTACAGTACGTCAAGATGTAGTCAGTTACCCATATGCAATACTTGGATGTAAACAACAGCATGGATTGCTTGGTTTATGTACTACTGAATAAATAGTTCTGTCTTTTCATGCTGATTAACCCAGTGTTTCCCAACCCTGTTTCAGAAGGCACATTAACAGTAGAGACTTCAAAAAGAAGAAGAAAAAGATTAGACTCTAAAACCTGAAGTTAATGAGTCAGAGAAGGGAAACATCCAAAATATATTTGGTGTGCCTCCAGCAACAGGGTTGGGAAACACTGGTTTGACCCACAGAAAAAAGTGTGGTGACAGCAGCATTTGAACTGTTTTGATATTTTGTTTTGTAACTATATCATGAATAAATCCCTTACGTTTGCATAACACATTGATGTCACTGAATTGACGTTATTTTGAACATTAGGGGCTCTATTTTAATGGTCTAGGCGCAAAGTCTAAAGCGCAGAGCGCAAAAGCATTAAGGGCATGTCCGAATCCACTTTTGCTATTTTAAGGAAGGAAAAATACACTCTGCACCGTGGCGCATGGTCTAACAAGGTTGTGCTTATTCTCTTAATGAGTTATAGGTGTGTTTTAAGAATAAACCAATCAGAGTCTCATCTCCCATTCCCTTTAAGAGTCAGTTGCGTCGCGCCATATGGCACATTTGCTATTTACATGGCGGACTTTGTAAGTGGAAAAACTGAATACTTTACTAGCGAGAAAACAGTTTAACAGACAATCTGCAGCAAGAGGATAAAAAATAAGCCTCCTCCAATCGGCCTTTACTTTCACTTTCTCTTTCGTGGATAAGGAAACGATGTTGTATACTCCACTGAAGACATCCATTAGCTTACATAATTAATTTAGTTTGTTCAGCGCAAAGATTTGTTTCAAAAATATTTCTAAATTCAGTTCTAATTTCCAGTAAACGAATAAATGAACAATAATAACGAAGTCTGGTCAAAAAGCTCAGTTATATCCAAACACACGTGCTTTGCCCCATATGATCCAAAACCTGACAGGTGGACAAATCTAAGTTTGTTATTTAATAAAACAAATTTAATTATGCATATAATAAATAATAATAATAACATTATACAAAAGCAAATTGTCGTGAATAAACTGAAAAAGCCCTGAGGTGAAGAAGGCATTGAGGCAGTGGTTTTTATATTTATGTAGAAAATAATAATTTTTGTAATATTTTAATCCTTTAATTATTTTTCATATATAAAGATATTTGCGTATTGCTGTACATCCTGTGTGTGTTAAGCAATGCTCTGTGCTGGACTTTAGACCTGCTCTCAGCTGGTCTATTGCAGAGTCTATTTTAGTTCCTCAAAATAGCAACGCGCCAGCAATGCACCTTAACACACCTCTTTTCTAGAACGGAATACCCATGAGTCCACAAAGTGGCGCAAATGGATTTGCTATTTAAAAAGAATTAGGAAAAATTAGGGTTGCGGTGGTCTGAAAATAGCAACATGTCGGGGAAACGCATCTTGCGCCTTATTGCGCCGGGTGTATAATAGGGCCGTATGAGTTTCATTTCCCATCGATAGAAAGAGAGGCTGTCAGGAGTATATGTAAATGTCACATTACTTTTGATTTTTCTGGCAAAAAATGTTTAGACTCCTTCTCATAAACTGTAAATTATAAATAATCAAATTATCAATATATAAAATAAATATGTATTACTTTTTTCCTGTGCTTTTCAGACTAATTCGTTCTTTGAAATACTATCTGGAAAAAGACCTGCAGGACAAATTTCAGGCTGAGCATATTGATGATTTCTGCTCTCTTCTTACCAACACATCACCCGATTTAAATGAAGGAAATTCAAGCTTTAAATATTCTGGGTAAGATAAGAAAACATGTTTCTGTGGAAAATGCATTTCGAATCTAATTTTACTTTAGGAATGCATTTGAATATCAAATCAACTATTTGATATTCATTTCACAAACCCATTTCATTTCACTATTTCCAGAGCTGCAGTGACTCCTGAGGAGTGGGAGAGTCTTTGCAACTTAAACATTAGCAAAGCTGAGAAGGAGAAGAACAACTCTCTTTCTCTGAGAGCTCTGGTGGACAGCCTGCTGGAGCAGACGGCCAGAGACATGCGCAGACAGTACGAGACCACTGGAAGAGCGTTTGATCTGCGTATAGAGGAGACCAAAACTGCCAAAGAACAGCTTGAGAACCAGCTCAATGAGGTGAATTACATCATCACAACATTATGTATAGTAAGTCAATTGTGAACTGGAAGTACTATTATTTCAGTATGTTGAAGTACTTCCAAATGAAATAGAATATTGAATAGGGGGCAGGGCTTTCTTTTTCCACATCAAACTAATGGTGAGAGGGCTGTGGTTAAGAATATTGTGCCTGAAGCTGTCAAAGTGACATCAACAAAGATGCGGAACTCCAAATAAGACGTCAACTCCAAATGCGGAAGCAAATGGTCAGATTTTGATTGAAGATTACCAAAACAAACATTTTATTTGAGTGAAATAACCTGTAACGATTAATTGTTCGCCTGAAGAATAACAATGTGCGCTAGCAAAATAAACAATGTAAATTTTGATTTCACACTGATTTAAAAAAAAAATAAACTTTAGGTGAGTGTTAGATGATGATACAACAAATTACAAACAAATAACAAATTATAGCATAACACTTTTTCAATGGTTAATTTTCTGAACTTTAGCTAAAGGTCCCATGAAGTGCTTTGAAATGTGCATTTTTTATTCGATGTTTGATGTAATCTCAACCAAAAAATGAAGAGAGGGTGGGACATAGTGTAGGCCCTCCCCTTTAAAAAAAAACAGCCAATAGAGTTTTGTTTTATCACTACTGCTTGGTCAAGATTTGATGAGAAACTGAAGTATGAGGTGACGTGAATAAAACCATTAATCCATTTAGGCAAAAGTGACAAAATACAAGCTTTACATGTTTATATAAGCTTTAGGGCTGTGCAATTAATCGAAATCAAATCGCAATCACATTTTGAAACGTTGCGATTCGTTAGAGCAAATGCGTGACAACAGGTGTTCTGACAGTTTATCCTACCTGTCAAATTATGCTACCAACACTGTATTTGAGTGGTTCTGAGGTTGGGGTTAGGGATTAGGTAGGTTAGGGTGATATTACAGCTTCATATCACACTAATTTACATTAAAATTTACACTGGTAGCAAAATCTGATGGGTAGCATATTGCGTCATCAAAATGTGCTACCTACTTTTTGAAATGGAAGGTAGGACAATCTGACAGCCTTAATAGCCAATTGAGTGAGCACACTTTCGTTCTGCCCAATCAGAATTGCGCAACCGAACTACGCCCACAATAAAAAAAAGAAAACAAACAGGAAAGCGCTGACAAGCGGGATGATGGCGTCTACTGATTCAGAAGCATTAATAGACAAATTAATATAAAAAAAAAACAGCATTTGTAATATGGGGATATTTTGGTTTCAAAGTCACAGACACCGAACAAAAACAGGTCATTTTTAAGAGCTGTCGCAGAACTGTTGCCATGGCTTACAGATTATTGAGCTGATGCTTGACTACAAAATCAAATCGTAATATCTGTCAAAAAAATAAATAAATATATATATATAATAATAAAAAAATAAAAATAAAAAATAAATAAATTTAAAAAAAAAAAATCGCAATCAGATATTTTCCCCAAATCGCACAGCCCTAATTGGCTTTATAGCTACTAAAAGCAATTTTGTCACTGCTTTGGTGGGCACTACCTTATAAATATCCTAAAAAAACACAATACTGATACTAACATCTAAAAAACCTTATTTCACTGGACCTTTTAGATAAACAAAGAAAGAAAAACTATGTTAATCTTAACTCATTTTGCTATAATCAGCACATTAATATTATTTCAAGAGTTCACACTTAGCTGATAATTAATTATAAAGCTTTTTTGGCATGCTGTCCCGGTAGAGACCCCTGAGCTCATAAGATCCTCGAGCCCGGGGCTCCCTCCCATTTGCAAGGTGAGGGGAGCTCAGGGATATCTCAAGAACTCCCCTGCTGTATAGCTAATGAGATAGTGATTGCCCTTAAGAGATAACTACATGTCTATGGTGCCGATTTGGATTAGTCAATTAACTTAAGTTGCATGTTTTTGGACGGTGGGAGAAAACCAGGGAACCCAGGGGAAACCCACATGAGCACGGGGAGCACATGTAAACTCCACACAGAAACGTCAGCTGGGTTGGTAAGGACTAGAACAAGTGACGTTCTTGCTGCGAGGCAACAGTGCTTACCACTGGGCCACTGTGCCACCCATCTAGGAAAGGAGGAGGAGTAGAGGTGGAAGGGGGATTCTTCAAAACGAAGATGGCTGTGATATGGAACTTAGGGTATTTATAGTGGCTTAGGAATCGTCTGATTGGTGAATCATAAATTGGATAATGCGGGACCAGCCGCAAGCAATGATAAGCACGTGGTCCTCTCAAAATTAGTTTATAAATAAACTTCACATAATGGATTTGAGTTAACAACGACCAATCAATTTTTTAAATAACTAATGTTATTAAAGTAATAAATAAAAATGTAGCGTAATAAAAATGTAACAGACATATTGCACATTGTCATTTTAGAAAATGGTTCTCAACCTAACTTCTAATTGGGGCTTAAGACAACTAAAATTGCCTAAACAACTTCTAGATATTTAACATTCCAGTCCTGGAAAATTCACATCACATCCACAATTGTGAAACTCCAGGGGCAGTTTTTACAAAATATAATTTAGTGAAGCTCTAATAGAAATTGTATGTATATATAATTTTGAGAAATTTGTAGCCTCATTGCTGGAAAAAGAGGTAGAGCCACTCTTAGACACATGTCAGTTTGCCTATAGGCAGAATAGGAGCACTGAGGATGCTGCCCTTAGCATTGTTCATCTGGTGTCCAAGCATCTTGAGAATATTGAAGCCTATGCTCGTATTTTATTTGTTGATTTTAGTTCAGCTTTTAATACAGTGCAGACACATCTGCTTTTAGAAAAGTTACATAACATGGGTGTCAGTACTTTTTTAATTAAATGGTTTTACTCCTTTTTAAGTAACAGAGTTCAGCAGGTCAGGGTCAATGGGATACTCTCTGAGGTTAGATATAGTAATACAGGAGTGCCACAAGGGTGTGTTTCATCCCCTGTGCTTTTTGCTTTGTACACGAACGATTGCAGGAGCACACATTTGAATAATTATATTGTGAAATATGCTGATGATACTGCCATTTTAAGTCTTTTACACAAAGACATGGACTTATCGTCTTACCACAGTGAAGTCGATAATTTCATTCAGTGGTGTGATAAGAACTGTCTTGTGCTAAATGTAAAAAAAACAAAAGAAATGGTCCTTGACCCAAGAAGTGTATCTGAACATAGGCCTGTGATCATTAAAGACACAGTGATACAGCAAGTTACATCTTACAGGTACCTTGGGTTCTATATAGACAGAGTTTTTTGTTGGAGAACACACATGGACAACTTGTGCACACAACTACAACAGAGGCTTTATTTTTTAAGAAGGCTGAGATTGTATGGGGTGGGTAGCAATATCATGCTTGTTTTTTACCGAGCTATGTTTGAAAGTCTTGTTCGCTATGGAATCATAGTCTGGTTTGGAAATCTGAAGCTTTCATTTGTTCCTACCTCGATAAAACTGTTGAACTCTACCAAGAACAATGCACCTGTAGTACATTAGCATTTGATTGTGTGCTGTGTTTTATATATTTTATATTTATATACAGTTTTTATTTTGTAAACAATGTATGTTTTTTTGTTTGTTCTTAACTGTTCTGTTTGTTTTATTTTGTTGTGTGTTTAGAGCAACATTGTAGTACCTTCTCGCCCAGGACAAATTTCCTCTCGGGGACAAATAAAGTTTACCCTTACCCCCTTACCCTTAGGCAGGCAGACAGACAGACATGTTTTTTATTTAATCTTAACTATATCATTCCTAATCTTTTGTTATCTATCTTGTTTCATTCTCATTCAAAGCTGCTGGCAGAGATTGCAAATCAAGAGAAGAATCAGGAGGCTCTACGATTGGCTGTCGCAGAAAAAGAAGCTCCACTGAAAGTGGCTCAGACTCGACTGTCCACACGCAGTCAAAGGCCCAACGTTGAGCACTGCCACGACCCGCCTCAAATCCAACTGCTGGCACAGGTCAAAGAGCTCACTAACCATGTTCAGAGGTAAAGATTTATATCATGTTGCAAACAAATGTCTCTTATTAGAGTTTTAGCAGGCAGTTGTCAATAGCATTAGTCACTCAATAGTGTGCCTGTTGATGCCAGGGGAGTACTTATTACTTCATAATTAATAGTAACAACAACTCTGTTGTTACTTATAATATGTTACATTTTTCCCCTTTGACTTCGATGAGGATTCATCTTTAAGATGACTAATATGCAGAGGTTTGTTAAGTAAGTTATGAAGAGTCTAAGGCTGCGTCCGAAACCGCATACTTCCATACTATACAGTACGCTAAAATCAGTATGCGAGCCGAGTAGTATGTCCGAATTCATAGAATTCGAAAATCAGTATGCGAGAAGTACCCGGATGACTTACTAATTCCGGCGAGATTCTGAAGTGCGTATCCCATGCACGCTGCGCTATCCCATGATGCCCAGCGAGAGAATTCATGAATGGGAGTGAAGCAACGCAACTGACGCAGGTAGGTCACGTGACCATGACAAAATGGCGGATGTAGTATGTCCGAATTCCATTCATACTTCTTCCATTCATACTGTATAGAACGTACTTCTCTAACGGCCGAGTAGTACGTTTAAATTCAAACGCAGTACCTACTGAGTAGTAGGCGGTTTCGGACGCAGCCTAAGTGCTTACAAACTTTGGGGGCCCCAAGTGATCTGCTTTATTAGTTTTAACAGTACTAACAGGGGCCTAACCTATTTTTCATATGGCCCAAAATGGCCCCTGCTAGTATGTATTACTATAGTTCTGACTAGTACATATTTAAAATACTATACTGTTAATCAATCATTAAATACTAGTTCTTATTAGATACTCTATATAAAACAGATACAAGTTTTTACTTTTTACATACTATTTATTTATTAGACACTAGTTCTTATTGTATGCTACTAGTACTTATTAATTACAAACTATATCTAGATACAAGAGTACCTAATTGATTAACAGTTGTTTTGTATTAGCTACTAGTACTCATTTATAAGGCAAAAAATAATTTAATATGCATAACATTTCTCATATTTCTAGTAAGAACTGCTTTTGTTAATCTTCTTGTGCTATGACTAGTCTGAAAGATCAGAGTAGAGTTTAATTAAAAAGAAATTGTCAGGGTTCTGCCACTCTGGTCTTGTTAATTCTTGTTTGGTGGCAGAGTCTGGACACCAGCTCTGTCTTGTCAAACCCTGTTGTGCTCGGCTCGAGTTCTCTCGGGTCGAGCACTTGTTTTCTGTCATTGTGTGTGTCTCTGTGTGCGCGCGCTGTCAGGAGTGCTTGCGGACCGTGCGCGCTCCCGCTTGATGTGAGCGTGTACGGCGTGCTTGTGACACGCGCGCGCTCGTACTCGTGTTTGTTTTGTTCTGTCAGCATCGCGCTGCTTCATTCTCAGCGTCTCAGTCTGGTTGGTTTTGGTTTCGGTTGGCGCTGAGATGAGGCATGCGCGGTGCTTATGTGTGAGCGCACGGTAAGATGTTTACATCTATCGTGTGCTCGTGTCCCCTGTTCAGTCTTCTGTTGGTGTTTTGTTCAGCACGTGGTGTGTGTGTTTACATGCACCGCGTGCTTGTGTTCTAGTCTCGTGTCATGTGAGCATATGGCTTGTTGTCTTTGAGTCATGTGCTCTCCTGTCTATTGTCTAGCCCCACCCTTCTTGTTAACCCATTATTAGTTTATCATGTTCACCTGTTTGTGTGTTAATTTATGATTGTTTATAATCTCCTCCATGTCTGCTGTCCTGTGCCAGTTCGTCGTCGTACTTCATCGTTCATCGCCTTGTCCTGTCCTGTCTAGCCCTGATCCCTGCCAGCCTGCCCTGCAAAGTTTGTATGTTTTGTTAATGTTTTCCCCCTCGGGGTTGTTTATTTTGCCATTTTATTTTATTTTATTATAAATAAATACCCTGATTTACTGCACCTGAGTCCTCGCTCCTTTTCCCCACCACAATATGACAGAAATGACTAGTGAAATAAAAAAAAAATCTTACCTGTAAAGTATTTAAAAAGTATTGGAATCTAATATACAGTTGAAGTCAGAATTACTAGCCCCCCTTTGATTTTTTTTCTTTTTTAAATATTTCCCAAATGATATTTAACATTTCACAGTATGTCTGATAATATTTTTTCTTCTGGAGAAAGTCTTATTTGTTTTATTTCGACTGGAATAAAAGCAGTTTTAAATTTTAGCAGTCAAAATTATTAGCCCCTTTAGACTATATTTTTTCGTTAGTCTACAGAACAAACCATCGTTATACAATACCCTAACCTGCCTATTTAACCTAGTTAGGCCTTTAAATGTCACTTTAAGCTGTATAGAAGTGTCTTGAAAAATATCTAGTAAAATATTATGTACTGTCATCATATCAAAGATAAATAAATCAGTTATTAAAAATGAGTTATTAAAACTATTATGTTAAGAAATGTGTTGAAAAAATCTTGTCTCTGTTAAACACAAACTGGGAAAAAAATAAACAGGGGGGCTAATAATTTAGGGGGCTAATAATTCTGACTTCAACTGTATGTGTAGTAGTATTTATTGAATAGGTACAAGTAGCCAATCAATATGTAACAAAATCTAGTTTCTATTTCATGTGTAAATTTATCTAATAAAGGAGTACTAGTAATGATTACTGTAAGTAACATCATCTAACAATATTTGCTGGTACCTAATGAATAAATAATATACTGTATAAAAATATGCACTAGTGTCATTAGGCAGTTTTGCCCCTAGTTTTTGTGTGATTTTTTGCGATAAAAATGACTTTTTTTCAGACAATTTTGCGATTAAAATAAAAAATAAAAATCTTATTTGCCATTTAAGGTAGCCTACTATGTTATGTGTGCAATCTGACACAATGACAATGACAAATGATTAAAATAAAGCTTCTTTATTTTGGTCTAAAACAGATCTGAAAGGGTAGAGATTAAGCCAAAGGAAGTTTGTATAATTCTTATTTTTTATCCACGTTCTTACTTTCTCTCAGATTTCACTCCCTGGAGCATTTGACATTATGTACCTCACTCAAGACATGCGCTAGGGCTTCCCCTACCGTAACACACCTAAAACACGGATTGCCGTAAAACTCGTCAGTGGCAGTGAAGCGTTTACTCTTGTTAACTACAGGAAAAGAGTTAAACGAAATAATTTATCGATAACGCACATCATAATACCAGCCATACATGTAAAACACAAATAATGCCTTTCAATTCGGTCACGTCCAGCGGCCACCATCCATAAACCAAACCCCATCTGTTTGTTCCATTGCTCCGTTTGTTAGATGTTTGCTTTTCCTGTCTGAAGCGCATCAAACGTACAAAACGCCAAATTTGCGCCATAGGATGTCTATAGACCCATCTTTGCATTGACTACACATGTAAATCACTCACCCTTTATTTGCGTCTGCTTACTGCACAAGCTGAAAAGTCCCCCCATGCCCTCACCCCCCGTTCCATGTAATATAATGGTTGTGAGGGCACAGGTGAGACGTCATTTTATGAGAGACACTCAAATACATCACGTGTGCTGTCATGTAAAACAATTACTTTCAAAATGAAATAAATATAGATTGATTATATGGTTTAGAATTTGATGTTTTATGAGATTATTTTCATTTTTTGCGATTATTTTGCGTTTAATTAAGAATTTTGCAGGGCTGCAAAAATTTGTGACTTTTTGTTGATTTTGCGTTAGATTCAGCGATTGCGGAATCGCAAAAAACTAGGGGGTCTGATTAGGAATGCATACTAGTCAAATCTGAATAGTGCAACACAGGCTCATTGTAAAAATGTAGCCTTATATACGTTTCTGGAGATAGCAAATTATGTAGTTAGAGCTACGTATGGCTGCATTTCGTCTTTAAAACGAACGCTACGGGGCAGTATGACGCCGTTCCTTTTTGCACTTACCAGCTGACCACTTTCCCGCTGTTACCAGTATGTCTAGTTAGCTCTCCATGTACGCCGGCGGACTTGAGACGCAGAGCGGAGTTGACTGCGACAACGGGGTTTGACTCTGGCAAAAAAACAATTCTAGAAAGCAGGTAAGACAAAAACAAAAGCTAAAAAAATAAAATAAACAAGTAAATAACAGGGTGAGAACATGGTAAAATCTGAAAACGTGGTAAAAATCAGGGGGCTTTTCTTTTTCTGGATTGCTTTTTAAAACACTGCGGTTAGGTTTAGGGATGGGGGTGGGCAGGTCAAGCGGTGCTTTTTTAAAATGCTATTGGTTGGGCTTAGGGAAGGAGGGGGGTGGGGGGAATCGGTCGGTTGGTCAGTCAGTAAGTCAGTTGGTCGACAGCAGCCTCTGGTGGTTTTATGTGAGAACAGCAGGCGTGAATGGCACTCTCAAGAGAAATTGGAGATCTCAAAAAATGTACACAGCGGCCTCTGGTGGATTGGCGAAAACGAAAACTGCAAAAAAAAACGTAGCTCCTGGGATGTATTTTGCTCTCTTTAGAAATGTATAAGGGTACGTCATCGGAATGAGCCTGGGTTGGAATAGTGATATCTAAATAACAGATCCAATTAGACGTGAATAGGAAAATAATAAAAACATTAGGAGTAACAGAATAGTTAATCAGTAACTTGGCACAATAAGTGCCAATGTCTAAGAATAAATACTAGTATTTACTTAATATTTAAAGCATTTGCCCTGTATGTTTTCCCCCTTAGACTGAGCGAGGCTCTGGAACTCTCAGAGACTGAACTGAAAGCTCTAGCTTACAACCAGCTGAGACTGGAAGAGGAGATCCAGGTGAAGACAAACTCCCTGTACATAGACGAGGTGATCTGCCATCAGCTGCGTCAACATATCACTATACAGAGCTTCTGAACATGCACAATGGAAAAATCTAGTGATGTTTTAGTGTTTGGAAGAACAGTTTTGATGGTTTTAATACATGTAATGTGTTTAAAAATCTCAAATGGAATGTTTCCTCTTGGAATGTTTCTTTGTTGAACACAGACATAAAATGCTGCAAAAAAATGAAAAATAAATAAAATAAAATAAAATGGTTTCTTGGTTTTATTATTAAAACATGAATGGATAGATTATTATAATAATAATAATAATAAATAATCATCATATTATATTATAGAGAAACAATTTTTTAAACAAATTTTAATTTGATATGAAATAATGTTAGTGCTGGCTTCTTTAATTGTTCAGTTGCGCTGTTAATCATGGGAGGCATATCAACTGCACACATCTCTGATAACAACGTCATTTCTCAAAAGTGAGAAATCTGATCAAATAAATGCATCAAAAAAAGAAAACAACCTGCTGCCACATCAAGTCTTTTGAGCTCTTCAAATACAAGGTAAAAAATCCATTTACGAATTTGGAAATAAATGCGTAGTTGCGTTAGTTCTTAACTAATACAACTACTTGTGTTTTTTTGTATTATTGTCATAGAGAACAGACATGATTTTTGTTTTTATCTCTCATTACATCAGTCTGAGATGCTGCAAACATTGCTGTTCATCTTAATTGTCATTCAAATTACAGACGGTTCATTAAGTCCACATTACTTCCGTAAGTGAAAAAATGTTTGTACTTTTAATGTGAGTTATTGGGGAGTCATCATTTTTCTGTACAGTATGATGTGAATATCATATGACTACCCATCAACATTCAAAGACAAAAGAGTGTATGAGTGTAATAAAGCTACAGTATTGCATGCTGATATGTGATTTTGGGTTTCACCTCAGGCCCTGATGAACTAGTTGACTTCTCCATCTCAGTAGATGATAACTACACTGGAGAGGCCAGTTTGTGCATCAGAGTGTTTTGTTCATTCACTGTACCACAAAGTGTGTTAGAACCAGGTTCCCATTAGAAGAACCTGGTTCAAAGGAGATCCACAAAACCCAACTGTCGAAGTACCTTCTGTTAACTTTGGAATTTTATATGGTGGGATAGAGTGTAACTTTCAGCTGGATAACTTAGTACAAGGAGAAAATGATGGAGACTAGACTGAAAGTGGAATGGGGACATGCAAATGTGCACATCTTTAATAAGACTGTAAGGATTATCGTAAAAGGTTGGTTTTTATGTTTGTTGTACATATTCTTCTTTGTAGGTTGGAAAAAAGCATATGTATATCATGATCTGTCTGAATCTTTCATTCTGTTTGGCTGGATTTCATGCATATAAATTCCACTCCACTTTATTTAAATCAATGTTTTCTTACTGCTCTATTTTACTGACAATTTTTTTAGATCTAACTAACTAAACTAATGAGCTCAACTATTCAACTAATGAATCAACAAAAATTTAAGGCGAATTTAAAGTGTTACACTTGGCAATAGATGCATTTTTGTCAAACCAATCCCAAGTGGACAACACGAAATACAGTAAATGTGACCTGAAACATTTAAAGTGGAAGTGAAGCAGTCAGTCAAGTGTACATTATTTTGTAAATTGGTTTCCACTTTAATGAAAATATATTAAACAAACCCGATTAATGTAACCATTTTGAAGAAAAGGCCATATTTTACTATAGCTTTTAGAGCTAGGGCACCGCCGTCTTTGAATATCGCTGTGTCTGACACAAGTGTGCCTCAAGCCTCCTTTTGAGTGATGCTCCTGGCTTTATTATTATGCCCTGACTGTTGCTCAGTGAAGTGATTGGTGGTGTTTGAAAGGTGATTTGTTTTTCATTTATTGTCATATCCTGATTACACGACATAAATAAAAAAAACACATCCATATCTCAGCAGGGTCCGTGATGGTTTTGGGTCCCCAAGAAACATTTCCGTTGTGTTTCGTGCATATTTGCAAGTGTTGTGACCAATTTGCTGCGCGTTTCTTCAGTTGTTTGTGTTGTGACCAATTTGCTGCGCGTTTCTTTAGTGGTTTGTGTTGTGACCAATTTGCTGGGCGTTTCTTTAGTGGTTTGTGTTGTGACCAATTTGCTGGGCGTTTCTTTAGTTGTTTGTGTTGTGACCAATTTGCTGGGCGTTTCTTTAGTTGTTTGTGTTGTGACCAATTTGCTGCGCGTTTTTTCAGTGGTTTGTGTTGTGACCAATTTGCTGCGCGTTTCTTCAGTGGTTTGTGTTGTGACCAATTTGCTGGGCGTTTCTTCAGTTGTTTGTGTTGTGACCAATTTGCTGGGCGTTTCTTCAGTGGTTTGTGTTGTGACCAATTGCTGGGCGTTTCTTCAGTGGGTTTGTGTTGTGACCAATTTGCTAGCGTTTCTTCAGTTGTTTGTGTTGTGACCAATTTGCTGGGCGTTTCTTCAGTGGTTTGTGTTGTGACCAATTTGCTGCGCGTTTCTTCAGTGGTTTGTGTTGTGACCAATTTGCTGGGCGTTTCTTCAGTTGTTTGTGTTGTGACCAATTTGCTGGGCATTTCTTTAGTGGTTTGTGTTGTGACCAATTTGCTAGCGTTTCTTCAGTTGTTTGTGTTGTGACCAATTTGCTGCGCGTTTCTTCAGTTGTTTGTGTTGTGACCAATTTGCTGGGCGTTTCTTTAGTTGTTTGTGTTGTGACCAATTTGCTGCGCGTTTTCTTCAGTTGTTTGTGTTGTGACCAATTTGCTGCGCGTTTCTTCAGTTGTTTGTGTTGTGACCAATTTGCTGGGCGTTTCTTTAGTTGTTTGTGTTGTGACCAATTTGCTGCGCGTTTCTTCAGTTGTTTGTGTTGTGACCAATTTGCTGCGCGTTTCTTCAGTTGTTTGTGTTGTGACCAATTTGCTGGGCGTTTCTTTAGTTGTTTGTGTTGTGACCAATTTGCTGCGCGTTTTTTCAGTGGTTTGTGTTGTGACCAATTGCTGCGCGTTTCTTCAGTGGTTTGTGTTGTGACCAATTTGCTAGGCGTTTCTTCAGTTGTTTGTGTTGTGACCAATTTGCTGCGCGTTTTTTCAGTGGTTTGTGTTGTGACCAATTTGCTGCGCGTTTCTTCAGTGGTTTGTGTTGTGACCAATTTGCTGCGCGTTTCTTCAGTGGTTTGTGTTGTGACCAATTTGCTGCGCGTTTTTTCAGTGGTTTGTGTTGTGACCAATTTGCTGCGCGTTTCTTCAGTGGTTTGTGTTGTGACCAATTTGCTGGGCCGTTTCTTCAGTGGTTTGTTGTTGTGACCAATTTGCTAGGCGTTTCTTCAGTGGTTTGTGTTGTGACCAATTTGCTGCGGGCGTTTCTTCATGTGGTTTGTGTTGTGACCAATTTGCTGCGCGTTTTTTCAGTGGTTTGTGTTGTGACCCAATTTGTCTGCGCGTTTCTTCAGTGGTTTGTGTTGTGACCAATTTGCTGGGCGTTTCTTCAGTGGTTTGTGTTGTGACCAATTTGCTAGGCGTTTCTTCAGTGGTTTGTGTTGTGACCAATTTGCTGGGCGTTTCTTTAGTTGTTTGTGTTGTGACCAATTTGCCTGGGCGTTTTCTTCAGTTGTTTGTGTTGTGACCAATTTGCTGGCGTTTCTTCAGTGGTTTGTGTTGTGACCAATTTGCTGGGCGTTTCTTTAGTTGTTGTGTTGTGACCAATTTGCTGGGCGTTTCGTCAGTTGTTTGTGTTGTGACCAATTTGCTTGCGCATTTCTTCAGTGGTTTGTGTTGTGACCAATTTGCTGGCGTTTCTTTAGTTGTTTGTGTTGTGACCAATTTGCTGGGCGTTTCTTCAGTGGTTTGTGTTGTGACCAATTTGCTGGGCGTTTCTTCAGTGGTTTGTGTTGTGACCAATTTGGCTGGCGTTTCTTCAGTTGGTTTGTGTTGTGACCAATTTGCTGGTCGGTTTCTTCAGTGTTTGTGTCTGTGAC